>PVLC010049060.1:0-10546 GCA_004027655.1 Graphiurus murinus | reverse complement strand
GTTACTGTTTAAAGAAAGTTGATCTGGCCCTTCTTGCAAACACAATTATGTACCTAAATATACAGTTGATTCAGATGTGTCAAGACCTAAATTGCCTAAGCAGCTGTCAAATTAAATTGCCAAGAATAACTTCAATCCTAAGACCTGTAAATCATATTATGTTCTTGATAAGGTTTGTGCCAACCTGTATAGTGCTGTGTGGGGGGTAGGGGAGTGGGTAATTGTGTATGTGTGTGTCTGCGTGTGTACACATATCGAAGCTTATTTCCTTACTAGAACTCCCCTCTATATATAACATCAATTCCTCAAATCCAGATGTGATATCTTTATCTTGAGCTGTGTATAAGTGGAATAAAAAAATTCTTTTCATATAGTTATTGTACAAAAAATAAAGAACATCCTACAGATTCTATTCATCATAATCAGGCGACGACGTCATCTCTTCTCTCTTGAAATCTTGCTGCACTTCTTAGGCTGTGATAAACCATGCCAACTGAAACACTTAAAGTTGAACTGAAAGCCCTTTGGTAAGGTACTAGACAACAAGAATCCTTTGGGCTTCAGTGATCCTAAGTCTAGGGAAAGGGTGAAGACCCCTGGGACCGCAGGCAGCTGTGCTCCTGGGACTCGTGATCTCTACTGGATTAGGGGTACACACCTCTGAAATGTCCACCCTAGCGACTGGAGGGAGACAGACAGTGAACTGTGAGCCCAGTCAAGAGGGGAGCAGAAATGTGTAAAAAGTAGCTGCTCTTCTCGGTCCAGCTTTTCCATGCAGCCCCCTCTCTTTCTCCCTTGTCTCCCTTGTGTCTTTCATTTGCTGCTGGAATCTCCATTTTCAGAGGTGACATTCCCCTCCCCAGCCCCAGGTGGATGGGTCATGGTGGGAAAGAAACATACTAGCTCTAGTTATGGTATCAGGACACTCCAGCTCTCTTCAGATGTCTGCAGTTTCATCTCTACTGGTTCCCCAAGCCATCCAAGGGGAACACAGGCCTCTCAAGAGAGGATCAGACTCAGTGCCACACTACGCAAGCCCCAGAGTCCTGGCTGCTAGATATTGAGTCCCTCAATCCTGCTCTGGACATGAAGATAGCCCTCTTGTCCTCAAAATGTCTAGTGAGGATCCCAAAGGAATACATCTCCCCAGCCAACAGGGTGTCTCAATTTCATAAAAAAAAAAAAAAAAAAAGAGGATCCTTTTAAAATGCTCACTGAGGGACCCAAACCATATATGAGGCCTGTGAAATTTTGATCTACCTTCCATTCATTAAAAGTAACTTCTAATGAAGTAGTAAAAACATCCTCAAAACAGGGTTTCACCCCAAGGAGTTATTTACAGAGGTTTTCACTACCTATGTATACTCTGCCCTGAAAAGCAGGTTCCTTTTAAAATCCAACGTCATACTCACTGATGATGAACCCATGCAGTACTCTTTTTAGAGGGCTTCAAGCTACTCAGTATTTCTCCCCATCACCCTGCTGTGAATGGACCCTGTGACAGTCACAGCACTGCCCTCAGCCTTTCCTCACTTACTGCTTAGTCCTGTGATCCCCTCTGTTCCAGGTAAATCATAGGCACTTGTGTCAGAGAGATGAAGCTTGTAACTTGCAAAAGGTGAAATTGGGAATGTACACTAAAAAGACAACTTTACATTGAATGCTTCACTTAATGAGACATTCTTTTTTTATAAGTATATTTTTCTACTGATAGTTTCAGAACGCTAATCTTATTTTCACTCTAATTTTTAACATGTTTATTTACATATTTATAATACAGCTTAATACAGAATCTTTCCATTGAAATTGCTTTTATCATACCGTCTCGTGCACATTATTGGTAGCAAGCATAGTTTATTCTTCAGCACTAAAACACACTCTTTTACCTAATGGTAAACAAGTATGTTTTGCTATATATTTGCTCATATGTTCATAGTGGGGAAAAAATGGACTTGAGGTCCTAGGAGATTTCATTTTATTTTCGCTGTTCAGATAGAATAAAGGCTATGAGGATAAATGTTGTGTAACTTCCCAACAGGTGTAGGGCATGTTCATGAAAAAAAAAAATGGATTCAAATAAATCCTTTGATGCTGGACCCAAGAGAGGAAAAATTGTAGCTAAATGTTGATTTACTTATAGCTAGATGTCTATGTGAGAAAATTAATATATGTATACATATATATGATATGCAGAAGTCACTTTTATTTATCTGTCTTTATTCTACTTACGAAGCCACAGTTTAACTGTCTGCAGCAGTTGGTTTATGATAATGACAGACAGATGCCCAGTATGTGTTGTTTTTTTCCAAAACCACTGTAATGACACACTTCCATAATATATACAGACAAGCTCGTGGCTTCATTCCCATTAAACTATTTAAATACATTCAATAGATTTTGTCTTTAACGCTGCTTCTGTTAACAGTGCTCTCCTTTTTTTTATTTTTATATCTTCACTAGTTCATCATAAATCCGTACATTTGAGGTCTAGGCTAGACAAAATGTCACAACTCCAAGTAGTTTACAGAAATACATATTTTAAAATATGGATAATACTTTATATGCCAAGTCATTCTAAAGCTATGAGTTATAACTAAGTACTTTTTTCTTTTTCTAAAAAGAAAGTCAGGTTTTTAAATTCCTTACCTTATTAAAATGAAAAATACCACACCTATCTTTTAAAGGAAAGCTCTGAATTGCTTTCTCCATATTTGGATGTGTTTGTACTTTATTAATCTTTAAACTATCAGAAAAAAAAAAACCTTTATACCAACAATTAGTAATTTTGAGGCATAGATTAGTTTACATAGTGGAAGATGTGCCAAATTTTCTCTTCAGATGCCAACTTCTCGCCGACTTATAACTAAGATAGTACCATCTGACTGATAACTCTGAGTTTTTATTTAAGCTGTATACAGGCCCAAGAAGTGAATAACAGAACATGTCAGTCATCTCTCAATGAAATAAAGGTTATGCCAGAGTATGGTGTGAATTGTATTGCTCTATTTTATGTTATGCCTGTTAATAATAGAAAATACATCAAATAGAATGACGTATGTGTATTAACATAGAACACCTACTTACCATCAGTGGCCTGAATTTTAGTCCTGAATCGTTTTCTAGTCAATCTTGTGATCATATGGCTTTGGACAAGGCACTCCTCTCACTGGGTCTCCATTTCTCCCATTTGTAAACCAAGAGGGCTAGAAGTAGACAATGGCTGTGGTCCCTTCCTGTTTCCAGCTGCCTTGGTTCCACACCCCTGTCCCTCTGCTGATCCTGCCAACGTGTTGGTGCTATAAGCTACTTCAAATAGAATACTGGCTTGTCCACCATGTATGCTCCTTGATAGCTTATGAAAGACCTTTATGTTATGCAGTGCTGTTTTTCCCTAGTTTTACAAAATTGGTTCTTATAATGATGTTTTTAGCCATGTATCTACAAACACGTATTTTCTTGATGTCTCAGTAAATTTGCATTTGATATATCATTGGTGATATTTTGTTGTTTTGTAACAGTCTTTGGCTACTCATCTGTCCAGCATCTTATTAACCTAAACACTGTGATCGTTGTTTGAAATCTGTTCTCTGGGAAGAATAAAAGCATTGACTTCACAGCTAGCATGTTCACAGATTTGAAAGAAGTTTCATTAAGAGCACCGTTGCTATCTCGACTGGGTCAGTGCCTCGTATCATTCTACCTGTGTTTTGCTCAATAAATGAATGAAAGACTGTTTCTCTTCGTTCATTCACTTGACATTGTCAAAAACACCTGCTGGAGTCTGGGTGCTGAGAGTCAGGCTCTGATGACAGGCAGGTAAATGACTCACACCAGCCTGAGAACCTCAGCGACTAAGTGAGGAGGTTGGAAATGACAGATACACACATTCATCGTTATGGTACCATCTGAAAAGCACTCAGGGGAGCCCAGGGTGCTGTGAGAGCCCAGGAGAGAGGGATTGGCTGAGCACAGAGAAGACTCTGAGAAGGCTTCAGAGAGAAGGATGTTTGAGTTGGAGCTTGAGAGACGCAGAAGAAACACTGAGCCTTGGCATGAAGTTTCTGGAGGAGATGGAAGGAAGAAAATAGACCCAAAGCTGCTGTTCAGAAGGTCTCCCATGCTAAGTATCCATTCTGTAAGCAGCAAGGACAACTGAGAGGTTGTTAAGGAGTGACACAGTGATTCCCCAGGTATAGAGGGCTGGTTCCCATTCTGAGACTCAGCTGTGACCATGGAAACAGATAACAAATGAAAGGTCATTGGACTCCTGGTGACTCATATTCACCAAGTGTTTGCTGAAGGTGTCCTGTCTCCTCTTCTGACCCTTCTCCTGGGGTTGAGATTCACACACACACACACACACACACACACACACACGGAAGGCAATGTCTTCCAAAGAGGAAAAAGAAGGGAGGCAGCCTAGGAGGATCAGATCATGAACCAGGCAAGCTGGAGAGATGGCCCCTGCCTCTGAGAATGGGAACGCTCACACACATACAAAGAATGGGTGTGGCGGTGCACACTTGTAGTCCCAGCACCTCAGAAGGCTGAAGCAGGAAGATAGTAAGTTTGAGGCTAGCCTGAGCAACTTAGCAAGGCCTGTTTGAAAACAAAAAAAAATTTAAAAAGGGCTGGGGGTGTAGCTCAGTGGTAGAATCCCCAATATTACACACACAAAGTAGGAACAAATGATGGTAACCTTTTCTAGTAAAGGACTGAGGAATTTAGGTGCTTTGGTTATGAGAACTAAGCAATGACTTACAAGCTTTCAACAGTTCTGACCAAATTCCCAAAGTTCTTGTGGTTCTTAGGGGAGGACAACTGTATTGGGGGGTAGTTAATAGGATTGGGTAGAAATGGTTTTCTTAAAAGACAGAAGGAAGAGAACGATAAGACTGAAATGGGTATATGAGTAAATATAGCAGTGAAACATACACTACCTTAATGTTATGAATAAGAAACCCAAACCTACAAGTAGTGGTGGCGGCTTGGCATGGAGATGATGTCACACTGTCTTCCAACTTTTACTGGACCTGGACCATCATGAGCTCTCCATTGGCAAAAGGGTCAGTTACATATAAATACATGGATATTCACTGAGGCTTTTTACTGGGGGCTAGACAGACAGTCTTTGGAGTACTTGTTCTTTCCCTCTATGCCCACATTTGCATTCTTTTGGCTTAAGCTCTGACCATGTTTATAGGTCCTGGTCCCAGTCAGCTCTAGCCATCTTTGCACAACCTGCCATGGCTAGTACCTATAGCTGGTTTTCAGACAATGGCAATACTTGCTATTCCACCTTTCCTCCATGTAGCACATAACCTTTGCCTTTCAATGGGCCTTCTGCTGCTCCAATTGCTATCTTCTTATCTGAGTCATTCAAATCCAGTAAGGCCAATAAAAGTATAGGCTAACCCTGGGCAAACATGTGCTGTTAGTCTAAGAAATTCTCCCCTCATCTTTCCATTTTTTTCAGAAGCCAATTTTTTCTTTGCCCTGGAGGAAAGTGCAGTCCAAGTAAATTCCTGGTAAAAGTACTAATGATGATATATTGCTCTGTAGAGAGCCAGTGGCACCATAAAACAACTATTGAGAGAGCAGGAAAGTTTTAAGCATCATTGGGAATTAACATTACATATGAAACATTCCTATACTAATTTCTCCTAGATAATCTATGCTGTTATGAAAGCAAGGAACTAAAATAATTGAGATACATGATGGCACCATGTCAGGCTCTAAAATCTAAGAAATTTACAGCTAAGCCAGGTGCAGTGGTGCATATCTGTAATCCCAGTGACTCGGGAGGCTGAGGCAGGAGGATCATAAGTTTGAAGTCACCCTGGGCAACTTATATAGGAAAGGGAAAGGAAGGAAGGAGAGAAGGCAGCTAGACATCTATGCAAGTTACTATTCTGGTATCTAGACCCAACTCCTTCATACATATCCTGTTTAGTGATAGAATGGAGAGCTTCATTCACTAAAAGTCCTTAAATCTGGTACTAAAGGACATTAACCATAGGACAGAACTAAAGCAGTCACCCATTGAACAAAGGTGGGCAGTAGTACCTTCTCTGAGCCAGGCACTGACAGATTGGTTCATTAATGTCCCTTGACATCAGGGTAAGGACACGCTTAAGATTGGCATATAAGATTTAGTACACAATTTTCTTTTTTTCTGGTATTGGGGATTGAATCCAAGATCTTGTGCAGGACAATCTACCACGGAGTTATACCTCCAGGCACAAATAAATTTTTTAAGTTACTAGTTGTATAATTTTATATATATTAGGAAAACTAGATCTAGCATAAGTAGCAATATGAAGCTTCCCTCTAAAATGGATTTAAATAAAAAGTAAACCAATTAACATTTTTTAAATGTACGCACATCTTATACTTAAATAAGATAAAAATCATACAGAAGCTTTACATTCTATTAGACCAGCATCTGGGGGCATGGTGGTGCACACTTGTAATCCCAGTACTTGTGAGACTCCCATCAACCTAGCAAGACCCTGTTTCAAAATAAAAATAAATTAGGGCTGGGGTGTAGCTCAGAGGTAGAATGCCTCTGGGTTCAATTTGTAATACTGCACGCAGGCGCACGTGCACGCACACACAAACACACACACACACACGGAAGGAAGGGAGGGAGGGAGGGAGGAACATCCCTCTTGAGAATGGTACCCAAGTATTGCTCAGGTAGAATACACATATTCATGTTTCTATGTTTAACTTTGAAAGATTTTCCCATGGTCAATACATTAGAAATGTTTTGTTCTTAACTAAATAAACTTTTTAAATCTGACATCAGTATGGGCCATGCAACACCTGCCAATATTTATAGACATTTGTGCGAGGCAATGGGTGAAGGAGGGAGTCTACACAACCCCAGACTTCAGGCTGACATCTTACTTATGTTCTCCCATTTAAGTTTCACACAACAAATGCTTGTTTAAGCAACAAGTAAAGTAGATATGATGTAACCCCATCTTACAGATGAGGAAACTGAGGCTCAGAGAAAAACTACAATTAAAAGACTCAGATCGATCCTAAATTCATACACCTATGTCAGCCAGATTCTATGATCCACAGATTGTCTTCACATAGTTGTAACATGGTTTGAATAGGGAGTTTAAAAAAAAAAAATGACAGTAACTTTGGAAATTTTAAAATGAAGTAAGGTAAGGTGAGAAAATAAGTTCTTTTGTAATATCTTGGGCCTTAATATGCAATATGTATACGTAATATCTTGGGCCTTAATATAAGAATAAACAGCAGAAGAGGCCATGATGCTGCATACCTATAATCCCTGTACTTGAGAGGCTGAGAGGAGGATTGCAGATTCCTGGCCTTCCTCAGCAACTTAGTAAGACCCTCAGCAATTTACTGAGACCCTATTTCAAAATAAAAAACAAAAAGTTCTGGGGTGTACCTCAGAGGTAGAATGTCCTTGGGTTCAATCCCCAGTACCAAAAAATGAAAAATAAAAATAAAAAAACCTAGCCAGGCATGGTGGCACATGCCTGTAATCCCAGCACTTGAGAGGACTGCAGGTTCAAACCATCCTCAGCAACTTCGTGAGATTCTCAGCAACCTAGCAAGACCCTGTTTCAAAATAAAAAGGGCTGGGGGTGTAGCTTGGAGGTAGAATGTCTGGGTTCAATCCCCAGAACCACACACACACACACACACACACACACACACACACTGTTCATGCTAGTCAGTATGATTTAAGGGAAAAAATATAGTCCCCCTTAATCCATGGGGGATATGTTGCAAGACCACAGGAGATGCATGAAACCACAGATAATACTAAACCTATATTTTACATATATATATACCCTTTCCTATATGTACATGTATATGATAATGTTTAATTTATAAATTAAGCACAGTAAGAGATTAACAGTAACTGATAATAAAACAGAACAATTACCACAATATAAATATTAATAGTGTAATAAAATGAGACATGAATTGCTTATTCTGGTCTCATTTTCCATTTAATATTTTCCCACCTTAGCTGAATGTGGGTAACAAACCTTGAAAATTGGAAGCTGGAATAAAGGGTGACCTCTGTTCCTTAAAACCAGGAAATGCAGGTTCCGGTCTGATTGCCACTAATTTGCTGTGCTGTGCGACCTTAGTACATTTATGACCTCTAGTTTTGTTTCCTCATCTATTAAAAAGTGTCTAGGCTAAGTGACACTTAATGCTTCCTCTAGTTTAATTTTCAAAAATCGGAAAAGGGAGAACAATTCACTTTCTGTTGGTTTTTACCACCTCCACTCCAAGTCATTTCACATTTTCCTCCTTGAACTGAAAATTGGGAGGAAAACCAATGACCAAGGTATGGAGTCGGAGAAGGGTATGTGGGTTTGCTGTGTATAATTATAGGTATTTAAAAGATATTTAAAGAATCGCTTCCTGATACTTTAGCTACTGACTCCTCAGTGGAACTGGAAAGAATTTTTAAGGAAAAAATGCATTGTAGAGAGCGTTTCTGACTACTGACTACCTGTAACTAATAGAATTAAATGAGCAAAGTCCTTCAACCAATGGAAGTATCAACATGCCTTATGAATTTGTAAAACATAACTACAAAAGAAAACTAGCACACTCAAACATTAAGTGTGAGTGGCTGGGTCTTATTTTTAGAAGCAGGACAAAAAGGAATTCCCTCATTTGCTGAGCAGCTACTAGAAGTGTTGTAAGCTCACATTAGCACCATGGGAGGCTTATCCTAGTATAAACCGAGAAAAGACAAGACTCTCTCAAGGGAATTCAGATGGGAATAATGGAGAGTGGGCAGTAGGAGGTAAACAAATAAATTACACAAAATGTAGTAAATGCTATTCTAAGATGTTGCTCTGCCTGAATGATTCAGAAAAGGTTTTATGGAGAAGGTAAAATATCAGTTGGGCTTTGAAGGGTAAGTAGGAACTTATTGGTGAAAAACAAGGAAAGGATAGTCTTGGCTGTGAGTCTTGCCCTAGGTTCTCAAGAAGACTGGGGTGCCGGGGTAACAGATCTTTGTGGCAGAGATGGAATGTGGCAGAAGTTTCAAAAGAAGGTTGGGTCATTGAATTATATGAGGTGGGTAGTTGGTGGAGATTGTTAAGCAGAGTCTTAACATGATAACCTTCGTTATTATGAAGATAATTAGAGTGAACAAGGAGAATAAACTACAGTGGAGGAAAACTGGTGTCAGTGTTTCTAATCTTTGCTGTGTAGCCCTAACAATATGCCACAGTCCTTCTATGAGTCCTCATGCAACTAACTCCTCCACTTAAAACCCTTGTGACCCTCCTCAAACTCCCCTGCCCCCACTTATCTCCTGTTTACTGTGTAAATAATAAAATAAAATTTTATTTCTCCATAAAGTAAAATAATAAAATAAGCCAGGCATGGTGACACACACTTGTAATCCCGGTACTTGGGAGGCTGAGACAGGAGGATTGCAGGTTTGCAGCCAGTCTCAGCTATTTAGTGAGGCCTCCGCAACTTAGTGAGACCTTGTTTTAAAATAAAGAATTAAAACTAGGGCTGGGGTATTGTTCAGAGGCAGAATGGGTTTCAGTCCCCAGTTCCACAAAAAAATAAAATAAAATTTTATTTCTCCATAAAAAAGTGTGTGTGTGTGTGTGTGTGTGTGTGTGTGTGTGTGTGTGTGTGTTGGGGTTGGGGCCATCTGGCCTGAATTCTTGAAACTTCCCACCTCTCCACATTGAAACATCTCCATCATGCCCATCTGCCTTCAGACTCACAGGTTGAGAGGTAACTTCCCAGTCAAGGCCAAGTCCTCAGCTCTTCACTTAGCTCCCATCTTCTCTCCTTTTATTAAAATTTTCTAATTGCTGGGCCTGGTGGTGCACACCTATAATCCCAGTACTTGGAAGGCTGAGACAGGAGGATTGAAGGTTCCCAGCCAGCTTCGGCAATTTAGCAAGGCTCTCCGCATTTAGCAAGATCCTGTTTCAAAATAAAAAATAGAAAGGGCACTGAGGTAGAATGCCCTTGAGTTCAATCCCCCGTACCTCCCCTCAAAATTTACAATGAACGTTCTTTCTTTCTGTCTTCTTCCCCTTCCCCCCACCACCTCCCACCTCCTCAGGGAACTAGTCTGGCTCTTACTCTCTTAATTTTATTGTGTGTGGGGGGCGGGGGGTACTGGGGATTGAATAAAAAATTGGGTTGAGGGTGGAGCTCAGATGTAGGGGCATTCTACATCTGAGCTCCACCCTCAACCCAATTTTTTATTCTTTATTTTGAAACAGGGTCTCACTAAGTTGCAGAGGGCCTCACAAGTTGCTGAGGCTGGCCATGAACCTGCGATGATCCTCCTGGCTCAGCCTCCCAAGTACTGAGAATACAAGCATGCACCACAACGCCCAGCTCTTACTCTCATTATCTTAATGAAACTGATCTCACAACAAAATCATCAGCGAACTCCTAATTTCCAAAATCAGTGGAGTCTTACAGGCCCTTCTGACAGTGTGAATCATTCTCTCCCATAAACTCACCATTCTGTGACATCAGACTCCTC
>PVLC010049059.1:0-10555 GCA_004027655.1 Graphiurus murinus | reverse complement strand
ACCTAACCAAGGAGATTAAAGACCTCTATAAGGAAAATTATAGAAAGCTGAAGAAAGAAATTGACGAAGACCTTAGGAGATGGAAGGACCTCCCATGCTCTTGGATAGGCAGAATAAATATCATCAAAATGGCCATCCTCCCAAAACTGATCTACAAATTCAATGCAATACCCATGAAATTGCCAAGGACGCTCCTCACTTTCTTCTCTTTAACATACACTATGCAATTTAAAATCAGTCAGTAAAACTAGAAATAATTTATATAAGTAAAATATAAATTGAACCTTAATATGAAAATCAATTATATCTTTCCTTTAATTCTGCTCTTATAAAGCTTGCTTTTACAAGTGTTTCTTTTATTGCTCTTCCTTGTCTCATTGTTCTTCTTGACCAAGAACAAGGTCCCACAGTCACCATTTGTTTCACAAATATTAAGTTTATTTAGTATATAGTCTTTATTTTCTGGATTAAGTAGCTTTTTTCTAATTTTCATAAATTACCCATTCATACAAACAATTTAAAAGAAAGTGTACTCTGCAATACCACCATGCTAACATATCCACATTTTTGGTACTGGAGATTGAATCCAGGAGCATTCCAGCTCCAAGGTATACCCCAGACCTTTTTATTTTTATTTTTTATTTTGAAACTAAGTCTCATTAAGATGCTGATGGACTTGCTAAGTTCTAACTTCTGAGGTTGGCTTCCAACCTGTACTCTTCCTTTCTGATCCTCCTAAGTACTAAGATTGTAGATGTGTGTCCCGACACTTAGTCTACATTAGCATTTTAGTAACAAACATTTCATAATCACATATTTTTATTTATAGATATGTGTATGTACATGGATGTATGCTTAAACACTTAAATTTTAGCAACTCTACTTATTATCTTATACTAACATGTATATACTTATGTTCAGAAGAATAAAAAGTGAGGGATAAAAACAATTATAGTTACACAGCTCATCATAGTTTTGTCACAGAAATATAGGAATTTCTATAGCATTTAAACACATGAAACAAGTAAAATTACATAGCAGCAAGGGGGTGTGAGAAATCAAGGAAAATCAAACACAGAACAAGTGTCCTTTACAAAGTACTTAAAAATTAAATAAGTCATAATTATTAGAAGATCTGTACTGTAACATTGATGTAAACTGAATTTCCTATATGGATTGCTCTATAATGAAACAGTTCCAAAAAACAATTATAGTATGAAAGCCATCAATTTCAACTGGATCTTTCAACATAGTCCTTGAATATATTTTATTTTAAAGTTATTTTTTTAGTTAATTGCAATTATATATAGTAAAGTTCAATGTGTTAAAAATAACACATACATACATGCATACATACAACTTTTGGTATGTTTCCCTCTATAACCCATCCTGCTCCTTCCTCCTCCTTCACTACCCCTTTTAGTAAAACACATATTGCTGCAATGTTGTTTGAGTTTTTTTATTCTTAGATCCTCCTTCTTTATTTCTCCAGGTGACTTCAGTGCTGAGAGGCTGTACCAATAAAACATAAAAATAAAATCTTGAAAAAACTTTGAAAAATCAAAAACTATTGTTATTATTTTATCATCATTATCATCTGCAAAGCACCAGTGACTTCCAATCTTTCTTCTATAACTCTCTATAGCACTCCATCTACAGTGTTCATTTTTTGAGAAAATACATGGTATCTTATTTGAACAAGTCATGTTTTCTCGGTTCTCTCTGTTCAAAGGCAGGATGAAAAAGTGGGAAGATCACAGACTTTAGAATAATAGAAAAATGTCTTTGAGTCCTTAACCATTTATTACTTTTTAATTTCTTATTCTTATGGTATGGTATTCTGATTTATATAGCTTGAGGTACAATAATATCTCAATCCCCTCATTTACACAGTGTTCCACGGGATATAGTTAGCTCTTTATGTGCTCAAATTGCAGAAAATTCAGGCCTCTCTATGCAGGTATTCCCTCATAATATGTCCAAAAGTTATCCAATTGTTTATTCAAATAACAAATGCCACTTATTTCTGTCTCATCATTTGAGCTAAGATTTAGAATAGCCAGTCCTAAGATTTTACAAGTTAAGAATTACTATCACAAATAGGTGGCTCAGAGGAACCCATTGCACTGCTGGTAGAGTCACATGTGGAAAAGATTCAGAGGCTCACTAACTGCCATTATCATTATGCTGGTGAGGGTGCAAGGATCACCTGGCTTCTATGCCCAAGAGCTGACACTGTTGCTCCTGCTGTTCCTTAGGAGTGGGAGCATAGCTCTGCCTCTCTGAGGCTTGCAGACTCCCAACTACCAAAAAGTCTATATGCTGCTGGAGCTCACAACAAAGGCACCCATGGGATATTTAGATGAGATTTCTGATGAATAAGTCTCTTCACTGTCACCAGTATTATATATAGACCTCATTACAACTCCACATAAACAAGAATGTCCCATAGCAAAGTTGCTAAGACTTCAAAAGTCTTAACTTGTTACCCTCACCCAATTATTTCCCCAAAACAGTCTCACAAATTTGCTTAACCCTAGAATTTATGATCCTCCTGCTTCAGCCTCCCAGATCTGGGGTTGCAAGTGTGTGCCTCCATGCCCAGCTTAACATTGATTTATGTTGGCAGTATGATTTATAATAATGTAAAAGCTATATCAAGAGTATAAATTATATCAGAGTTCCCAAATCACCATAAGAGAGGTGTCATAAGATCAACCTATAACAAGGAAGATATAATTTTCCTATTACCTTAGTTCTATTTTTCTTATATAAATGAAATAATTTTTAGGTTTAGGCTGTATCACTGACCTTGTATCAGTAAGGAATAGATTTTTTAAATGACATTTAATAATAAGGCCATATAAAGAAACATTGCCTTCCATGAGTTTCTCTTTTTGCCTCTGGACTTTTCTATCATAATGTTGACTTGGCTAAAACAACAAATAGTTTTTAAACTTATCTGAAATGGCCATTTCAAAAGTTTTTCTCATTTATGCCTGAAATTATGGAAAGTTACCATTTTCCATATATTTGTTTTCAAATTTTTGTGGGTTCTTTTATTGTATAAAAACAAAAACTCTCCATAATGTAGTCAAGTAAATCAAGGTCAAGCATCTAGAAATGTGGGTTTCATGGAATAATAACCAGCAACATAACAACCAACAAATGAGGGTTTCATGGACTAGTACTATATTTAATGCTCATTTCTTAACAAAAACTATTTTATTGGTGCATTGTAATTATACATTATAGTTAGATTCAAAGTGGCAGAAACATATATGCACACAGCATTGGTTGTGCATTTACTCATTATGTATTTCTGTCCAGGTCCCTTCACACTTCCCTCAAACTATAAATAATATTTACTTTGATACAGATAATGTATAAAAAATAGATTATTTGAATTGATTCCATCATCAAATCATTTTTCTCTTCTGCACCTCCCTTCAAAAGCAACCCCCATTCCACTGGTCTCTCCCTTCATTTAACTGAAGTTCTCTTTTCTTCCCATTTTTTCTCTACATTCCACATATAAGTGAAAGCATGTGAACCTTTATTTTGTGTGACTGACTTTTCTCAGCATAATATTCTTGAGAATATTTGTACAATTTGGTTGTTAATGCAAATTTAGGAAGCACTGAAATGTGACAGTAAGTGAAGTTTCCTTCAATACAAAAGAAGCAAAACCACATTCATCAGCCTGATAGACAATGCCTACAATCCTAGTAACTGGGAGGCTGACACATGATGATCACAGGTTAAAGGCCAGCTTCAGCAACATAGCAAGATCCTAAGCAAGGTGGCAAGACCTTGTCTTTCAAAACAATGACAAAAAAATGATAATAATAATAATAATAATAATAATAATAATAATAATAATAATAATGTGAAGGGATGTGGTTCAGAAGAAAAATGATTCTGGGTTCAATCTGGTTCATTTATTTATTTACGTAGGTAAAATTAATCAAGTAAGTAAATAAGTAGTTCTCCATCTCCATGAAGAGTACCTGGATATTATTTTCTTTATTTTTTGTTCATTTGCTTTACTAACAGTGAAACTACTTTATTTTTTGTCATGATTTCAAATATTTAAAGTTTCTAAATTTTGTTAAAATTTAACAATTAAAAATCAGTCTCCCTGTGCAAAATAATCACCCTGCATATTGTAATAATTCTTCATTTATAAAGCTTGCTTTTATTTACTATAATTTAATTTTTACCATATGTAACCTATTTGACCACAGTCTATAATTATAATTACAGAAATTTTTCAAAAGGTAAATTGAAAACTTTATATTTCAAACATTATGACAGACAGATATTATATGAGAAAAAATCATAATATTTTATTTTGTTTAAAGTAATATTTTGCTATTCAATATACATATTTTTCCAGAATGATACATAATATAAAAAGGGAATAAAATCCTACTCTTTTTATGGAAACCTTCCAATATCCTTATGTTTATCTCTAAAATAAAATATTGTATTTAAGATCCCTATTCTCAAGATGTACCATGTCTCCTTTTCCAAACCAGGATGTCAGAAAAAGAAAGAAAGAAGAAAAAAAAAAGATAAAGAAACTATATCCCTTGGTTGGATTTATTTAAAAGCAAGATTTGGCAGAAGTTAGACTGTTGTCAGACTTGAATGAGAAAAAATGACTCACCTAAATCTAATATGTCATTTCTCTGGAATTTTTATTTGTAGTTTACTGTATTTTAATTAAAAACTTGGTGTAACATAAGACAATATTAAGATAAGTTTTGCAAGCAGGACAACTCTAAAAACTACAGATAATAAATTGAATTAAATGAAGAAATAGTGAAATAACAAAATTGGTCTTTATTAATAGGACATTTTCTGTTTAAAAGTATTTTAAAGTTTAATTTTAAAAATTAAAACTAAAAGGATACTTTGCACATTGCAATCAAACATAGTCATTGAATCCTATAGTAAATTAATGTTGAAACACATAATTAGAAAAGATTGCTACTTTATTTCTTTGACAGTAAAATGTTTCCTTTCTGACCAATCTCTATGTCCAGATGCAACTGTCAGTTGTGATGACCTTGGCAAACTGGTGGCCCTCCAGTTTGGCAAACAAACTCAATAAGTTGGAATTTCATGTATTGCCAAAACAAGAATGTGGATTTAACTAAAACTGTTCTGATCAAGTTCCATTCTTCTTTGACTTTGTCAATTCCCACTTCCAATAAAAATCATGCAAATTTCTTTTTACACTTAAGATATGCCCAGATATTGGATTGGTAAAAGCTTCAAATCACCTGTTATAAATATGTCCAAAGACCAAAAACTACCATGCTTGCAGAACTAGATGACAATGACAATCTGATAACAATGAATTGTGAGGGAATATTTGGTAATGGAATAGAAAGAACCAAAATGAAATTTTGAAGTTTGGAAGTCTAATACTTAAATTTTGCATAGTAAGAAAAACCATAAGGAAAATAAAAAATATCACTGAAATTCCAGGTTCAGAAAACTTCAGCCCAAATATTCAGGGTACAAAAATCTATATATTTGGTACAGATGAATATATTTAAGGTACATTATGTGGCTGTATTGCAATGAGGGGACAACTTTGGATATAAGAAAAGTAAGATTGTTTTTTGTTTCTTTATCCATGCATACATGTATGTGTCTATTTGTTTGCTATGTGTGTAAAAAAAGACAAATATCAAAGTCACGAAAAGTTAATTGGATTAAATTTCTAGGTCACACTGTATGTGAATAGGCTTAAATGTCTTACAGAAATTAAATCAATATTAATAGCCTTTCAAAAATAAGCCCTAGGCCTAGATTGTCTCACTAAAGATTTCTATCAAGTATTTTAAAATAAGTGGCACCAATTCTTCACAATTTCTTCCAGAAAAGAGAAGTAGGGGGAATATTTCCAACTCATTTTATCAGGGCAGCATTACCTAGATGCCAATATAGATAAAGACATTATAAGAAAGGAAAACTGAATCCCAATATTTCTCATAAGCGTACATGCAAAAATGCATAGCAAAGTATTAGTTAATCACATTTGACAACTTGTAAAAATAATTACACATTACAAAGAGCAAAATATATTCAACTTATTCAAGACTGATCAAATATTCCAAACTTATGCAATCAATTGCATTAATAGGATAAAGAAGAAGGATCATATCAATTAATTGAAGAAAAACATTTGAAGTATCTAAGAGTTATTCATAATTTGAAACTTTCCAAAAATTAGAAGTATAGGAAAAATTCAACAACTATAATAATATCTAAAATAAATTTTAAGATAACATCATATTCAATGGTAAGAAACTGGAAGCTTTCTCTATAATATCCAACAAAGCAAAGATTGCAAGATATCCTAGTTAATGCAATAAGACATGTAAAGGATATAAAAAGATAATGATTTAGAAAGAGAAACTAAAAGTACTTTTCTTCTCTAATGACCTAAGACTTTAGTAGAAAACCGAAAAAAATCTATAGAAAAATTCTTGGAACAAATATCTAATTATAGAAAGTCACATTATACACTGGCAATATAAAAATGTCAAATGCAGATTATATATTATCAATGAAACTGAATTTTAAATTTTTTGAAAGTCTACCATTTACAAGAGCATCAAGTAATGAGTCTTAGAGATAAATCAAAAATATGTAAAATTCTCTGTAAATTATATACAGAGAATTTTAAAATTTTAATAAAATAATTGAAAGAACCTAATGAGATATCACATGATAATGAAAAAAATGACAAAAATGTCAAAAATCTATAAAATTTTTGACCAAAATTGCACCACAAGATAGGTATGATGGTGCAAACCTGTAATCCCAATACTTGGGAGGCTGAGGATCTCAGGTTTGAGGCCAGCAACATAGCAAAAGTCTATTTCCAAATATGAAGAGATGGGAGTATGAATCAGTGGCAGAATGCTTCTGGATTCTATCTCCAGTAAACACACACACAAACACACACACACACACACACACACACACACACACACACACACATGACCTCAGATCATTCTGAAATAATAATTAATTACATAGCTACACTTTAAGATTTTTATTTACTCTGATAGGTAGTCTTATGAAGACCAATTTTTGGTCAAGAAGTTCCTATACAAACCTAGTTTTTAAAAACTTCTATTCTGTTTTCCTCATTTTTCAGTCCAAATAAATTTAGGAGGAAACTCTTAGATGTTTACCTTTTAGTTAGAACTGCTGAAATAAAAAAAAAATCTCTAAGCAATCCTGAAATTTATAACAAATAATCTGTCTTCTGTTTGCCAGTCTACTCTTTGCTTGACTCATCAACAAATGTGGGTAACATTTTTATAAAAAGTTCTTAAAAGGTCATTTGCAGCAGATTTTTTTTTCTGGACCATGTGTTACACCAAGTTATTTTTATGTCAAGCAGAGAGATCTTTTATTACTGCTTGAGCTCAACACTTTGACAAAGGCATAGCATGGTCTTTTTTTTTTTAAGGCAGAAATGCTTTATTTGAGGAAGTAACTTTTAAAACACTTCTCTAATTCTTTCCTTTTATATTACTGATCTTTCAACAGTTTCATCACCTTAAACCATTGTTAGCAAGGCAAAACTGAATTTTCTCTCCCAAAAGACTCTTAGATGTCTAGCTTGTATGGATCTGCTGAAAATTTTAAAATGATTAATTTCAAAAGTTTTTTTCTACCTTGGTTGAAATACCTTAAGAAAGACTGTTAAGCAGGCTTTGTCCTGTAATCATTTCAATTTGTCTTGTTCTTTATATAAGCAAAAAAGCAGATTCAAGATATGTAGAAAATAAAAGAGAAATAGAGAGCTAAAAAAGCTTTTACATTTTAACCCTATGACTGCAATTTAAAAATTTTCTTTTCCAACTGCCAAAAAAAGGAAGAAAGAAAAGAACATGAAAGGGAGTAGATCATAATATAAGCAATTGGAGCCCTTAAAGGGAGATATTATACGCATGCTTTATAATTTGGAGACATCATTTTTTTTCTTATGGATCCCTCAATAGAAAAAAAAAATCCTATAAGCCTTGTCAGGAACTATAATAATTGAGGAAAATAGTTTGATTTGCCAAGTGTATCTGATGCAGGATTCATGTTTAACATTGCAGATTTTCTCTTATTTGCACAACATATTAAAAGTTTCTTTAGTTGCTCGGAAATTATTTTGTTCCGGGCAAGTGTAGTGTCATAATTCACAATTGTCAAACTATGGAATCAATAAGGTACTTTCATGAACATATCAAAATCAATCACTAAACTGAACTTGAGAAGGAAGGAGGGTGAGAGAGTGGGGTGGGAATTGGGAAAGGGTTAAATGAGAAATGTGAGCATGTATGCCTTTATTAGCTTGTACCTAACAAAGATGTATGGTTATAATGTATCAATAAAAAAAAAAGATGCAGAGCAACAGGAAATCTTATCCATTGTAGATAGGAATAAAAAATGATATAGCCAATTAGGAAGACAGTTATATAGTTTCTTACAAAGCTAAACATAGTCTTACCAAATGATTCATCAGTAGCCTTCCTAGGTATTTACCCAATTAATTTGCAAACAGGTTTACACACACTTGATTGTGAGTGGTTATGGAAGCATTATTCATTATTGCCAAAAGCTAGAAGCTACCAAGTCATCCTTTATTAGATGAATATATAAATACATTATTATATACTCACATAATGGAAATTTATTCAATAATAAAAATAATACCTATCAAGCCATTGAAAACCTGGATGAATATTAAGTACCTATTGCTTACCAAACAGGGCAAGCTGGAGAGGACAATATACTATATGACTCAAATAAAGTTAAATTATGGAAAATGCAAAAGCATAGATAGAATTTTAAACACTGTTACTAGGGAGGTTGGGGAAATTTTGGTAAGATAAAATACAAGAAAACTTGTGGGTATGAAACCATTTTGTATGATACTTTAATGGTGAATTCATAATTTTATGAATTTGTCAAAATCCAGAAAACTTTACAATCAAGGAACGAACCTTAATGTAGTCATTTTTTAGGAAATTGAGAGATCCCAGGATGGAGTATAGAGTGTAAGAGTATTAGGTATGTATGAATCAACCTCACTGAGGAGTTGCGGGAGGTGAATGGAGGTAATTTGCTAACCTATATAGCTTTGAAAATAGGAGAAAGTATAATAGTAAAAGTAAAAGAAACTGTAAATGAGTCTTGTGCTCTAGTGATAAAATTATTCTCACAGGAAAGCAATCATTATATTGTTGTAATGTAACCTGACACTGAATGAATAAATGTTTTGTGAATGGAAAAAGCTAGATTATCACTGTTGAAATGGGAGTTTATAGATAAACAAGAAGAGTGTGTTTGAATGAACCACCAGGATGGACAATAATTGTAGCTATCAATATGAGCTCATTTTTAGCATTATATAGATGCAGATGATTATAAACAAATATGTGTAGATGTGTGAATATGTACCTGTTATTATTCACATATATTTTCTTTGTTCTGAGATGGACTAGAAACTGAGATGGTCTAGAAACAATGACACCCTAGTATCTAAGAGCATACTCAGCACCAATATCTTTGTTTCACAAATGTAAATATATTTGATTCTAATATTCTTTTCCTTGGGGAAATAACTGATTCTGATATATGTGCAGGAAGTATGCCCAATGAGCCTGGAGCATCTTGTTGAGCCAGAATATAAGGAGGTGATTAAAAAACCAAACAAATAACAACAAAAAAATGTACACTGACAAAGTAGGCAACAGACAAGCTATATGAAAGATCTCCTGATGGCCAAAGCTGGAACTCTTTGGGTAACAAAACAAAGTATTATTAGGTTCTAGCTCAAAGAATAAAATAAGTATCCATGAGTCCTTGTTGATATGCATAAACAAATGAATAGATAGCTCAATGAGAGACAAATCTCTCATGTCAAAGAATTACAAATAACTTATGTGGATACACAACTCTCAACAAGGAGAAACATAACTTCTACTACTTCGGTCTTTAGGTACAGGGTACATCCATTTGCCTGAAAATAACATGATTTTGTTCTTCTTTATGGCTGAGTAAAATTCCATTGTGTACATATCCCATAGTTTTGTAATCCAAACATCTGTCATTGGACATCTTGGCTGGTTCCATAGTTTGGCAATTGTGAATTGTGCATCTATACATAAATACACATGTTTTGGTCTGATAGTTTGGTTTCCATTCTTTTAAGTAGATACCCAGAAGTGGTATTGCTGCATCATATGGTAGGTTTGTTCCCAGTCATCTGAGGATCCTCCATACTGTTTTCCAAAGTGGTTGCACTAAGTTGCAATCCCATCAACAATGTATTAGGGTTCCCTCTTCTCCACACCCCCACCAGCATTTGTTGTTGTTCATGTTTTTTTATGATTGCCATTCTGATTGGGGTTAGGTGAAATCTCAATGTAGTTTTGATTTGCATCTCTCTGATTGCTAATGATGTACAACATTTCCTCATACATTTATTGGCCATTTGTATTTCTTCTTTTTTTTTTTTTTTTTTTTT
>PVLC010049058.1:0-10521 GCA_004027655.1 Graphiurus murinus | reverse complement strand
TTTTTTTTTTTTGAGATTGAGGCACCCCAAGAAACTTCATATCTCTCTCTTTTTGTTTTTGTTTTTGTTTTGTTTTGTGGTGCTGGGGATTGAACCCTGGGGTCTGTTGCCTCTGAACAATATCCCCGGCCCTGTATTATTCTTTACTTTGAAATAGGGTCTCACTAAATTGCAGAGGGCCTCACTGAGTTGCCGAGGGTGTGCCTTAAACCTGCAATTCTGCTGTCTCAGCCTCCCAAGGACTAGGATTACAGGTGTATGCTACCATGCCTGGCTCCAATGTTATTTTAAAGTAGACTTTAACCAGGGATGCACAGGAGACAGCAACCTTGGAACTTTCTCAACCCCCCTAGAAGATTCTGACTGAGTAGCTCTCTGTATGTATGTCCCGTAGAAATACTGATTTCTCTCTAAGATCCTTTGCAAGGAGCAGGACAATGTGGATGGCCTCTGCTGAATCAAGCAGGACTACTTATAGGTGAAGAGTTCTTGTTTCGGGCTCCTGGGGGACCTCCTGGTAGATAGCTTACCTCTCATGGGTTGATTTTAGTCCTCTGTCTTCATTATCTGGGGCTTGGCCTGTTTTGGTTTTTTGTTTGTTTGTTTGTTTCTGTTTTTGTGGTGGGAATTGAACTCAGGGGTGTTCTACCACTGAACTACACCCCTAGCCCTTTTCATTTATTTATTTATTCTCTGTTGTTTTTATTTTTGCAACAGAATCTTGATAAAATCTTGAGAGTCTTGCTAAGTTGCCAAGGCTGGCCTTGAAGCTGTGATCCTCCTGTCTCAGCCTCCTGAGTACTGGGATTATAGGCCTGGGCCACTGCTCCTGGCTGGCCTGTTTGTTCTTAATTCTCATTTCTTTGCCAATTATCCGCAAGAGCTGGAAATGACACCTGTGGAGAAATTAGATTAAGAGAGGGCTCTTGGGCTGTGGTCAACTGTTTGTAAATGTAGTTTAGCAAAGGTTGATCATGACCAATGTCCATCCAGACTCCTAAATATACTGAACACCAAGAGATGATCAGTTCATTTCACCTTCAAGTCCAGGACTATTTTGAGTGACGGGGAGTGGACAGGGATATTCTGCATCTCTAGGCTGAGTGTGTAAAGGCAAGGAGGACCAAGGGACCTGCTCCAGGTAGAACTTCAGTCTCAGTGCTACTTTGACTTGTGAAAGACCAGGAGTTGTTAAACCTGGGGATGGGAAAGGCTGAGATGGGTTTGGAACTTTAGTACAATCTTTATTTTACGTGAACATAGCATACACAGTCTACACAGTCTGAATCACAGGGATCAGAGGTAGAGTGGATGTGGGGACCCCTTCCTGGTAGCCTTACCATCCTAATCTCTTTGGGGACCTGAAAGAGGGCGGGGTGCCGATCAGGAGAGATCAGTGGGAATCCTGTCTAGTTGGCTGTCCCTTTGTGTCTCTATTTGGTGGGACACGAAAGTTGTAACTACATTTGCGTTGATCTTGGGGAAGATACCACAGGGTGGTCGAACCATTCCCTAGGGCGACTCCCCACAGATCCGGGGAGTCCTCTGTTCCTGAGGGTACACTTGAAAGAGCTTGTAAGATGGGCCTCTTGTCACGGAGACCGCTCTCCAGTTTGGTGATGACAGGTAAAACCAAAGTAACTGGGATCTATTGACCTCACCCAGCCAGAGAAGTGAGCCGAAACCCCCAGGAAGGCACTTCCAGCCTCTGCCATGGGCTCGGAGCTCAGCAGAAGCTCCAGCTCCTTCTTCTCAGTGTCTCTGAGTTTAAACTTTGTAGCAGCAGGAGAACAGAACTGATACCCCGGAAGATTCCGGACATCCTTGGAGTGGGTGGTTGTTCAAAGCCTGGTGGAATGAGAAAACATCTCAGGACTCCACCTTTCTTCCCTGCGGTAAAATTCCATTGTGCAAGGACAAGCCAGCCAGGAGTCCTTTGCTTTCCTTCGGAAGGAGGCCAGCAGTCCTGTGCTGCCTGCACAGGCTGGTTAAGTGGCTCGGGCAGCAGGAAGGCAGGAGTTCTGGGGAGGAAACCGGAAATGCAGAAGCCTAAGATCCTCTGGCCCAGTGTCCCTGCTGGGTCACAGGACAGCAGAGGTGGCCATTACATCTGCCCTGCCTTACTTCTGTCTTTTCTCTGAAAAACTGACTCAGGCAACACTACCATTCCGGGGAAGGGAGAGGAAAAGTTTTCTCTAAGCATATCCACGCATACACGCATACACTTAATCATTTATTGAGTGATTATCACCTGCCAGCCCCTCTCACGGGCACACCTTTCGGAGGTAGGTACCTTGGCCCCTGTTTTCTAGACAGGGACACTGAGGCACAGAGAGCTACAGTGGCTTACGGAGATCACACAGCGAAGGGGCGTCAGAGTGAGGCTGGCCTAGTTCTCCCTGATAGTTTTAGGGTTCCCTTTGACTATGCCATACCGCCTCCATGCCTCCTCTGCGACTAGGTTCTAGGTCAGCCAGACCCCACTCCTCAAGCCCCACGGGGAAGGGGAAAGTGATAGCATGTGCTTGGCGGGGCGGGGAGGTGGGGGTTTGGGGTGGGTGTCTGCCAAATCCTTCTGGCGAAGGCAGGGGCTGGCCTTGGGGTGTCTCCGCCTTGGGGGCGTGCTCCGGGATGTGGCTGTTTTTGTTTCTCTGCCTTTCTCGTTTGCAATGCTGTGATCTCTCGGGTGTAGCGTGCCTGCTCCCCAACCAGATGCCATGTCTCTCTCTCTTTCGTAGGCACTGTGCTCCTGTGCCAGGCAAACCAGGAGGGATCTTCCATGTACAGTGCCCCCAGTTCACTTGTATATACTTCCGCAAGTAAGCCCCCTGTCCTGGCCCTCTTTTTGTTTTGTGACATAAACCCGAGCCCAATCACCTGCCCTTGCCATGTAAGTTTCTCCCTCTCCCTCCGTTCCCTCTCCGTGTTGCTCTCGGCCAGGGGAACGTGGATTTCCACACCACGCATGTCTGTTTCCCACCCCACCCCTGCCCCGCCCATCCCCTTAGCATCTGACTCCCTCTGCTCATTCCCATCCGCATCTGAACCCCCACACCTCCCCGGTGGTACCCCAGCCCTTCTTTTACGAATACCCGCTAGGGCGGGGTCCAACAAATGGGATGTGGGCATGGGGTTGGGCGACGGTTATGGGAGGGTGGGAAGCTGCCTCCCGGCAGAGCCTGGCAGGTTCACAGGAAATACATGAATGACACACTCGAGCCAAGCCACCCAAATTGCACCCTCATCTAGCAAAAGAGGCTCCATCAGTACTCTTGAGCGGAAGGGTCCCAGTGAGGTGTGGGAACTGGGGCATCTGGTCACTAGCGATTTGCTTGTAGGGCTGTGCCAACTTCTATGCAATTCAGAGGAGGAGAAAGAGAAGGAAGAGGAGGAGGAGGAGGGAGAAAATTAAGGGCTCTTCCCACTTAACTAGGGGATGGAGGAACGACTGTTTAGCCAGGCGTGTGATCCCACACCTGGGATCCCAGTACTTGGGAGGCTGAGACAGTGGATCCCAGGTGTGAGGCCAGCCTCAGCAAGTTAGTGAGGGCCTCAGGAACCTAGTGAGATCCTGTTTCAAAATAAAATAGGGCTGAGAGGGTAGGTAGCTCCGAGTTAGAAGGCCCCTGGGTCTAATTCCCAGGATTACATACATATACATACACACACACACACACACACACACACACACACACACACATGCATACACACATAAAGTAAGTATATTTTATTATAAATATAAATAATAGAATACACTTGAAAGACAGACTTTGAGGTGGAAGAGCTAAAGCTTCCTCTGCCTGGGGTTGAGGGTCTGGGGTAGAGCCATACCCCCTCCATCCATCCCCCGAGCAGGTGGAAGGATTGTACTCCACCCTGTCACCCCACAGGGACAAGAGACAGGGAGAATCCTCCCTGTCACACCACAGCAGGGCATTTCAGTTCCCAAAACATAGGGCGGAGGCCAACCAGAGCTGTCACAGCAAGCCCACAGCGTGACGAGTACAACAACCCTGGGTTTACTCTGGTCTTTAGGAGCTGGGTGGGCAGGTGCTTCTTCCAAGCGGCACAGAATCACCAACAGCAGTTTGCACATTAATTAAATGCAAGGTGATTCTCTGTGCCACAAGAAGCCAGAAACCTCTCTCTCCTGGCAAGAAGTGGTTGTTTCTGAAGTAATGACCGTTGTCCCGTTGGGGTCAACATGTGTGCACCTGTGTTTAAGACATTGATGCTACCTCACAGGTTCACAAGCTCAGTCTTGCTTATTCCTCTCCACGCCCACACCAGGTAGGTATTAGAATACTTGCTTTATAGCCCAGGAAGCGGTGGGCTCAGAGAAGTGGGTCAATTTGCCCAGGGTCACACAGCCAGTGGGAGGTAGATTTATTTCCGAACCTGGGGGAATCATTCCACCTTGGCTACCCTTCTGGATCAGTGTGACTCACTCCTGCCATTTTCCCGCCCTTCCTTTTGTCTGTATAAATACCATTCATTTTCTGAAGGAGAATCATTGGAACATTAGGATGGAGCCCTGGAATCGTTTTTCTCTAACATTTTTTGTCTTGTAGAATCATCTAGAATGAAATCTATATCTACATTGTACAGAGCAGTCCTGGTGGGACTCTCGGGCACTGTGATTTTATTTAATTAACTTGGCGTTCATTAGCCACGTGGGTGATTGGTGATTAGTTACCATACTGGACAATGGCTTGGTATGATCAGTTGGCATATTTTTATTCCGTTTTCTTTATAGAAGCGAACAAAAAATTTAACTCCAAAAAATGAAAAAAGTCCTAATTGGGATACAAAGAGTTGTTCTAAAGCAAACTGGGAGAAATATGTTTTATATATTAAACATGAAAGTATTTCATAACTTCATAACTTCTCTACAAGAAAATGACTATATATCTGAGGAAATAAAATCTGACAGAAGATTCAGCAAACTCAAGTCCAGGCCAAACCCAGCCCATGCCCTGTTTGCTAAGGCTGCAGAGCTCAATGTTCTCTTAAAAATTTCCAGACAAATGAGCAAAAACAATGAGCAAAACAAAAGCAAGGAACATTATAGAGACATAGGAGGCCAGCAAAACATAAAATATTAACAAACTGGCTCTTTACAGAAAAACTATACCCATCCCCAATTTAAAGGGTCCAGTTTATTATTAAAAATATAAAGTGGCAATACATACCACAGATAAATATACATTTTTTTCTTTTAAATGCATTTTAAGATACATTTTTTTTTAGGATTTTTTTTTAAATTTAAAAGAAAAATGTATAATGGTTACAGAAGCTGCGTAACAGGCATCCTTGCTCTTAAATAATCTCATCTGTCATCTCAGTCATACAACTTTCACCTGATTATTTTCACTTACCAGCCATGCAGTCTTTACAAAATTATATTAATGGTCTCCCAATGTGCCACTGTTTAATTATGTTATATTTGAATCAAGTCCCCTTATTGTGAATTCATGGTGATCTTTTAAAAATATTAAAGTCAATGCCCTTTTGTACTTCAGTTTTAAAGAAATAAGTCGTTGGAAAACCTTAGAATTTTTAGCTTTGTCTAGTTTTCTTAAAAAAAAAAAATCTTCATTTAAATTCTTATTAGGACCATGCTATATTTATAAATTAAATTGGCAAGAGTTGGAAATACCGTGATATTGAATCTTCCTATTGAGATCGTATAATGCTGTTCTATTTTTCTCCGTGTTATTTTCTTGTGTGGAGTAGACTTTAAGCATTTTCTCTCTATAGCTCTTGCTCACTTCATAATACGCTTTTTGTAAAAAAAAAAAAAAAAGTCAGTGGTTTTTATTTATTTCTTTATGCATCTATCCACCTCCCTAAAATCTCTTGTGAATGATTGTTCAGAAACTCTGTTTCATTTCCCTACATACAATTATATTATCGAAGAACAAAACAAACAAACCCAATCATCATTCTATCTCATTTAAAAGTATTTAAAAACTAGTTTCTTACAGTAAGACTCTTCAGGGGTCGACTCCCCAGGCAATGATACTCATCTTGTCAGCTCTCTTAGTGTTTTCTAGTGGCGGTCACTCCTGGGACCTGTCCTTCAACATATGTATAGAAGAGAGTCTTGGGCATTTTGCCCCCGGAAATTGGGCAGTAATGCTACTTGTACCAGCTACTCACCATCCCTAAATCAGGCTCCAAGCTTCCTTTCTCCTGTATGGCATTTTGATGCAAGCTGTTTGCAGTTAGCTGACATCTTGCAAGATATACCTGGGGTTCCTCTTCCAGATTCAGATACACAGGCTAGTACAAAGCCACATTCCATTTCCCTAAGCAATCCAGCCAACATGTAAAGGATCCTGTTTCCAAGAATGTGTGCAAGTGCAGACAGACACACAGTGGGGACACACACACACACACACACACACACACACACACACACACACACACATGGTTGCCCTGTTCATGGGATTCACACAGGGCTGAGCTCCCCATGTCTTGTCCTAGACACCTGGCAGATTCAGACTGTTTTTTGTTTTCTTTTGTTTTGTTTTTCAGTACTAGGGATTGAACCCAAGGGCATTCCACCTCTGAGCTACACGCCCAATCCTATTTTTTACTCTTTATTTTGAAACAGGGTCTCACTAAGTTGCAGAGGGCCTCACTAAGTAGCTGAGGCTGGCCAAGAACCTGTGATCCTCCTGTCTTAGCCTCCCAAGCACTGGGATTATAAGCATGTTCCACCACACCCGGCTCAGGCAGTTTTGCTCTAGGAACCCCTCCATCTTTCCCAAAGTACAGACCTCTCCACTTCTCAGCAATCTTTCAGGATTATTTAACTTGAAAATATATATGTTACCTGACAATCATGCTCCTGAAAAAAAGGTATGTATTAATTATATTTTTCTAAATGGGACCCTGTCTGTCTACCGACTTCTAAGATTGTCCATGAGTTTTGCTTTTGGGTCCCCCTCCCCCCCCAAAAAAAAGACTTTAACTGGCCTTGGATGTTTTAGAATTAAATTACTTCTCTTCTCAGCCAAACAGCAATCACCTGTAAATAATACCCTTAACTGCAGTGGGCAAGAATGGTTTTTAAAGGAACCCTGCCAAATTAGTCTGTAATGAAAATAATCCTTCCTGAAGATGCCCGCTTTTTAAGATGCTGTTTTGCATAATGCTCTCCTCCCTCTGAAGTGCTTCTTTCTAAAATGCCCCAGGTCACACGAAAGTATGAGTAGAACAATTTTCATTCCCGACTTTATGTGCTCATCGACCTAATCCCATAGCTTCCCCATCTGACCCCAGTTTATCCGTACTTGCTTTGAGCCCTCCAAACTTTTGGCTGGTATGAAACCCTAGTTCAAGTTGTATCATGGAGCATCCCGGAATATGTTCTAAGAAACCACGCTCATTACCCATGCAAACTGGACCTACTTCCTGTCCAACTTAAGTTGGAACAAAGCACCAGAAAATCAGGCAAGAGTACCTCATACCACATGCAAAGTATTTTTTAAAATATTATTGAATGGGCTTTGAGCAGCAAATAATAGGACTCCTTATCAGAGAGGGCTAGTGGAAGTGGCAGGGCTGGGTGCCTGCTTGCTGCCTGCTGGAGCCCAAGGGCCATGATGGCATCTTCTTCCCAGGGCAAAGGCACCAGCCACAAGGTCTCCAGTACAAGACACATGTTCCACAGCAAGACCCACTATAGGCTTCCTGCAGAAGTCTGGCACAAATTGCACCCATGCAAATTAAACCCAACTTCCGTCTTCACTAGTTGACCTATCAAGAGGTGAATCATTGCACTTCTTGTTTGGATTAGCAATAGGAGGAGCCACTGGTTTTTGTTTTTTGGGGTTTTTTTTGTTTTTTTGGCATAGGATGGAGATGTTTCCAGAAGCAAGTAAATGTCACCAGCTTCTCTTTGTTTTCTGGTCATGTTCTGAATAGACTCTAAATCAGAAAAATACTATCGAATGGTTTGGAATGACGGGGAATCATATCTCCACTTTGCTCACTAATGAATACCCTGAAAGGAACCTGTGTGGACTCTAGGTGTCTTTTTACCTTTTCTCCATGATATTGCAAAGAAGGACAGACATACCTGTAACCGGAGAGTGGGGTGTTAATACTTTGATTTATGTGCACATTACAGTAGTGTCTAGTTTCACTTAACAATCCATACTTGATATAGTTACACAGTGCACATTTTCATCACATTTAGTTTTGCTTAATACATGTGACCCCCTCCCATGAAGGCTTTATGGTGTGTTCATGTTGTTTGGTGGATTGGATGGTCTGCCCTTCTCTACCCAGTCACCCAAGCTACTTCTTTTCCCATCTCCCTATGGTTGCAAGGGCTGTAGTCTGCATCTTTGCATACGCCCTAACACATGAGCACTTCTCATTTCGGGACGACATCCCCAGCCATGGGGTTGTTGGTTCCATCCCCACAAACTCCTCTGAAATGCCATGTTTTTGCTCTCATGAAGAAACATCTCCATCTGCCTCTCTCCTAGTTACGAATGTCATCTTTCACCTGTCTGTCCTTTGGAATTTCCCTCTCTGAATTTCCAATATGCTTCTTCCCATTTCTCTTCTGAATTTAATGAAGTGACATAACCTGTAAAGGTCGTAGTAGATCTTGTTAGCATCTTTTGTTTTTTCTGTCGGTCATCTGACTTTGCTTACATCACATTATATGTTTTGTTTTTTAATTGTAGGGGCAAATCTAGCTATCTTGTGTTCTGAGTTTTAGACCTCATTTTAGGTTGCAAAATTCCTGTCAACAGTGCTTTTTTTTTTTTTTTAGTAACTCTGTTAGTCTGCCTGAACTGCCATAACAGAATACCATAGATGAAGTGACTTCAACAATAAATATTTATTTTCCCACTGGTTTGGAGGCTAGAAGTCCAAGATCAGGGTGCCAGCATGATCAGGTCCTGGTGCAGGTTCTCTTCCTGAAACTGGACTCCCTCTCTCTGTGTACCAAAGAGAGAGGGAGAAAGGAAGGAAGAGGGAAACAGAGACAGAGAAGAGGGAGAGAGAGAAAAGGTGCTATCTAGTGTCTCTCTGCACAGTAGACACTAATATCATCCTGAGAGCTTTGCCCTTATGTCCTGTATAAACCTTAAAACCTCTCAACGGCCCCATCTCCATGTACCGTCACATTGAAGATTAGAGCTTCCCCATTTGGATTTGATGTGAGGGTGCAGTTCAGGGCATAGCAAGGACCTTCATTTAGGAGTACCAGTTTTATTTGTGAAGAGCTAAGCATGCCTTCTCCAGCAGAAATTTCTGTGGTGTTCCAACAGCTTATCAATGCACCACAGGCTATTTTCACAGTGACATAGAGGACACACATGGATATTAGTTCTGTGTGGGGACACATTTTGAAGTTGTAGGATGATAAATGTTAATTCTCTCTGAAAATTTCACCCTCCCCAATCCTATTCCATTAAAAAAAAAAGGAAAAAAGAAAATACCAGATATTATAGGTAAATACCTGGGAACCTTCATTTTATCAAACTGCAAAATCCTGCCCTCATTTATTGACTTCTGTGAATCTCAAGGGTAAGTGGTACTGCCACAGCTTTAATTGATATATTGATTGCAGATTTTATGGAAGTAATTGTGTGGAATTCATAAAACAGTTATTTAAGTGGCAGAAACAGACATAAATCAAGGCTACTCTGTTCTCCTTTTAGGTAATTGGTAGAACTACCATTGGTTTCTGTAATTAAAGTAAGGACCTCAATTAATTCACAGCTCACCCTTTCTTCTGTCCAGTACAGGAAACATCAGTAGACTGCGTTCAGTTCATAGAAGCTGCACACACAGGTCACTGTGTTAACTGAAACTTTGGTTTAAAGAATTTTGTCCTCTTGATTACTGATAATTCAGAGCTTCCTGGCTGCCTCTAAGAGGGCTTTTTCCTAATATTGTATGGAAGGGTTGCTTATAATGAAAATAAATAGTGCTGGTCTTAGGGCAAATAAGTGACAAATGGCTGACAAAGTATGAGGAGCGCCAAAAAAAAAAAAAAAAATCAGTAATCCAGATAATGTTTTGGAAGGTAAAATGAATGAGAAAATATCCATGATGAACAAAATATCACAATTTTCCATAAGGACTGGCTGAGCATTTTAATTTTTTTTTCCTTTTGGAGACTTTGGATATAGTATAGCTCACTGTGACCCTTTAAGTTTTAGACTGAGAAAATTGAATTAAAATATGATTTAGCTTGATTACTGAAGTTTTCTTTGGGGGGGAGGGGTTCCTCCAACTTAGGACTTGAACCTAAAGGGAATACTTAAGTGGCCTTACCCTGGTTCTTGACTGGAAACCATTAGTAGGATGAGAAGGGAAAGGAAGAGAAATGGTCATTGAGTGCTGATTGTGCATCTGGCCCTTCACCTGAGCTTTCTCATCTCATCCTACCAGAAGCACTGTGGAATAAGTAGGATTGCAGTGTCACCTTTTCTCAGGAGGGAATTTGGTCTTAAAGGAGTAAGGGACTTGCCCAAGGTCACCCAG
>PVLC010049057.1:0-10556 GCA_004027655.1 Graphiurus murinus | reverse complement strand
AAAAAAAAAAAAAAAAAAAAAAAAAGGTTGTTTATTCTGTTAGTTTCAATTTCTAATCCCTCTTCTATGTCTATTATTCTTAGGTTAGCTGTTTTAAAATTGGCCCTGATAGCTGGGCATGGTGGCACACGCTTGTAATCCCAGCATTCGGGAGGCTGAGACCGGAGGATCCGGGTTCGCGGCCAGCCTCAGCTACCTAGTGAGGCACTCTGCAACTTAGTGAGACTCGGTTTCAAAATAAAGAATAAAAAATAGGGCTGGGGGTATAGGTCAGAGGTAGAATGCCCCTGAGTTCAATCCCCAGTACCGCAAAAAAAAATAAAATAAAATTAAAAAAAAATAAAATTGGCCCAGATCTCATCAATGTCTGATTCATACTGTCAATTTTTTTTCTAGATTTTGCATAATGGATTCATTTTTTGGAATGGTCATCTCTAGGAGTGAAATTCTGTTTTCCATGTGGTCTAATCTACTGTTTATAGTTTGTATTGATGCCTTCACTTCTATTATTGCATCTTTCACATCCTTCACTTTCCTCAAGGCTTCTCTATGATTCCTGCTCAGAGTGTCAGATTCTTTGTTTATTTGTTCTTTTATTTCTTTTTTCGGTACTGGGGATTGAACTCAGGGGGATTCTACCTCCGAGCTACACCCCCAGCCCTATTTTTAATTCTTTATTTTGAAACCGAGTCTCACTAAGTTGCAGAATGCCTCACTAGGTAGCTGAGGCTGGCCACTGCTCTGAGGCGTGGCACTGTGGCCGTACAGATGGGCTTCTTTAGTCTCCCTGGTCAACTTTCTGGATTCTGTTCAGCTGTAGTTCAGTTTTTGTAGTGTTGTTCACTTTTTTGTTGCTTTTTTTTCTTTCTGTCAAGAAGCTGCTTTTATGGCAGATTTGAATTGAGCTCACAGTGCCAAATGCATGTAATCCAAATGTGGTTGGTCTACCATAATTTTATCTATATATGTGTTCTTAGATCATTGTGTCTATAATGATCATATGCTGCCTATGAATATCTACATTGTTCACTTTAAGTAAATCAAATTAGGTTTGTGGTCACTATCACTCTGATTTAGGAGAAATTTGAGCAAAAATAGAACTCAAGCGTCTTCCTTCTGCCTAGATATCTGGCTCAGAGCCTCCCTCAACTCTAAGCATCAGAATAAAAAGTAATAGAAGCGACTGGGGAGACCATCATGCACCTCATAATATCCATTCCTCTTTCTGTTGGGAACTATTTAACTCAGATTGACGTTCACCATATCTTTGCATACTCCAGTGAAGAGGCAGTTGTTTCTCCTTAAAAGCTTATTGTATTGCCAGGTGTGGTGGCTCAAGGCTGTAATTCCAGTACTTGGGAGGTTGAAACAGGAGCACCTCTTGTTTGAGGGCAGCCTTGGAAACTTAGTGAGACCCTCAGCACCTTAGCAAGTCCCTGTTTTAAAACACAAAATAAAAGGAGCTGTTGCCAGGTGTGTTTCGCACTCTTGTAATCCCAGTACTAGGGAGGCTGAGACCGCAGGATCCGAGGTCGTGACCAGCCTCAGCTACTTAGTGAGGCCCTCCGCAACTTCGTGAGACCCTGTTTCAAAATAAAGAATAATAGGACCGGGGGGGGGGGTGTATCTTGGAGGTAGAATGTCTCTGAGTTCAATCTCCAGTACCGGAAAAAAAAAAAAAAAAAAAAAGCTGGTGGTGTAGCTGGGAGGTAGAATGATCCTGCATTCAATTATCAGTACCAAGAAGTTAAAAAATAGAAAATAGAAACCTTCCTGCATATTAACCCTGTGTACTTAGCCTCTCCACCTGAGATATCACATCATTTGTCTTATGAAGTAAAAACAATTTATATCATAAAAGAAAATAACAGACTACTAATCCCATAGATCATCTTCTCATTAATGGCCATTGGATGTAAATCTACCGTAAAGTCCCCTTTTCATAAATCTTTAAGCGTGCTGGTCTTCATAGTCCTATGCATGGGGTCATCAGACCAAAGATGACACATGTCCTATACATGGGACCCTTGGGCCAACAATCCCCAATCTATTAAAAGTTTATCACAGTTGATACCACATTGCTTTCAGAAGGGTTAAGTCATTGAAACACCACACTCTCACCAACTGATGGCATTTTTACTCCAACTTTTACCATGATGCTCTTGAAGGAGTGTAGGGAGGAACACACACACACACACACACACACACACACACACACACACACACACACCACACAGCACAGACTCTGCTCTGTCCTCACCTGCTCACTGGCTGTCCACATGAAGGAGGTGCTGCCAACTCCTGAGGCATAATGAGGGGCAAGAGAAATCCTTTGGGTCTCTGTTGCTTTAAGTCCAACTGTCAAACTCCTGGGTTCTGAGGCTGTTGGGACTGTTGCAGGAACTTCTGTAACTGTAAAACAAGCTTCAACAGCCCGATGAGGAAATAGTAGGTCTGTTTCTTTACAGGGGAGTCTCATAGAGCAAAGCTCCAGGTTGAGTCCCAAACTTAGGACACACAGATATTTTTTGTTTTTGGTATTGGATATTTAACCCAGGCACACTCTACCTCCAATTTACACCTCATCCCTATTTTTTAAATACTTTCTTCTGAATCAGGATATCACCAAGTTACGGAGGGCCTCCCTAAGTAGCTGAGGCTGGCTGTGAACCTGCGATTCTCCTGTCTGTCTCCCAATTACTTGGATTACATGTGTATGCCACCATGCCTGACCATATCCAGGTTTATACAGTTTTCAACTCTCAGTAGGGAGGGGTTTGTGGAAAAGTATTTTTTCCTCCCCTCCCCCAGGCTAAGGAAGATACAGAAACAGAACAGCAGTGAGCCTGTACAGTGCTTGTCTCTTGTCTGTTTTTGCTCTAGCAGTTATGTGCCTTATCTTGCAGCAACAGCTGCCCAGAAAGTCCCAGCTATGTTCACCTGGGAGGGGTCTGGGAAAGAGGTTTTGTTCTTCTGGTTAGTCTCTAGGCGTCTGGCTAAGAGTCACCTTCAAGGACATAGCTGGGCTCCTGCCTCATTCTCCACTTTTGAGCCTTCTCAACTTGCTTAAAGAGAAGCTTTGAATTTCTTAGATTATTTTCCATCAGAGCCCTCAGGTGTCACATGGAGGGGAGTCTCTTGTTTTGCTCGTCATGTTTTGTGTGTGTGTGTGCAGTCTAGTGTGTTGTCTTTGGGACCCTTGGCTCTGGGGCTGCTTGCTTCAGGTGGCTGTGTTGAATGCAGGCTTCAATATCCTTGACTTTTGCTGCTCTAGGGGTGATAAGAATAATAGAAAAGGGCCCTCTCTATTCTGCTCAAGGGCAGCTTGATTTTAGTCTTTGAACCAAACCATTTCTCCGGGGTTATAGGGATGGACTGGGGCAGTTAAACTGATTGGAGTCCTGTCTTGTACCCATTTATGAAGGCCATGTGTGTCTTCTGCTAGTTTCCTCATGAATTTTCCTTCATGGATTTTTATTCTCCTACTCCCCACAGCCTTCCTGGCCATCCTGGGAGGATAGCAGGGGGTCGAGCAAACATCATCTCCTAGAGAGAATATCCCTTTCTCTTGGTGGGAGTGCCTCTAATTTTGAACAGGACAAAGTGTAAGGCTTGAACCCAAGTTAGTATTGTTTCCTGAAATATTTTTTGTTATCTCAGTTTTGATAGTTTTGTTTATTTTCTCTACTTCACCTAACATCAGTGACCTATATGCGAAATGTAGCTTCCAAGTGACTCCCAGGGCAACGGCCACAGCCTGGTGAGCTCTGTGATGAAGGCTGATCTATTGTTTGACCCTATGTTCAAAGGTTGTACTTGGGAGCGATTTCTTAGTAAGATGCAGGTTACTTTTTGGCCTTCCCTGTCTGGCAGAGATATGCGTTTACTTACCTAGTCTAAGTGCATCCTATGACTAGGAAGTATGACAAGGAGGGTGAATAAACAGATCTGTGATCTCATTATCCGGCCCCTGAGTCTTGGTTTTTGGGTACTGAAGTCTCTCCAACACTACCATGGCAACAAAGCACCAATTCCAAATCAGAAGCATGGAAGGAGACAAAGAGGATAGAAATCCACCAGACCCATTCCTTTGCTTCTAAAGTATTCACTACGCATGCCAGGGTGGGCTGAGGGGGGTCCCTCTTGAGGACAGAAGGACAAATGCCATGGCATATGATGTCCCTCTGTTCTTGTGGAGTCTTTTGGTTCCTGTCTTCAGGGCATTTGGGGACAATTTGGTGAGATGGACATAAACAGCCTGTCTTAGACCTGGATGATGTTTTCCTTGAAGGAACTCAAAGCTACTGTCGTGGGAAGTCAGAGAAGGGCACTTCCTGTTGCCATGCTGGTGGTGTTGTGGGGGCACCAGGGAAGAGCTCCAGAAGTGGTATGGAGTCTGGCGTGGTGACAAACGCCCATCATCCTAGTATTTGTGAGGCAGAGAGAGGAAGATCACAGGTTTGAGGATAGATTCATCAACATAGGATACCTCTCAGCCACCTTGTTTCAAAACAAGAAATAATAAGGGCTAGGGTTGTAGCACAGAGGTAGAATGCCCCTGGATCGATCCCCAGTTTCAGAAACAAGAAAGAATAACTAGAGAGATAAGGATATGGAAGACAGCACTGCATAAGGGAGGATGTCAGGTGGCAAGTCACCCATTACATGGGAAGCCACCAACTAGGAGCAGGGCTGAAGCATGGTGAGGTAATGGGGTCTGCTATCTCTGCTGAGGACCTTGGTTTACGCCTATAATCCCAGTTCTTGGGAGGCTGAGATGCAGGTTGTATGCCAGCCTTAGCAAGGCCCTGTTTTCAGGATGCCCCTGGATTCAATCCTCAGCACCCCCTCCACTGTCCCACCTCCAAAGACGCATGACATCCCAAGAAAAAGAAAATTGAAGACAGGGGACCCAGGCCTGTAATTCCAGTACTTCTGAGGGTGAGACAAAAGGACCCCAAGATAGAGGAGCGCCTCGGCAAGTTAGAGAAGCTCTAGGAGCTTAGTGAGACTCTGTTTTAAAATGAAAAATAAAATAAGCCCCAGAGTGTATCAGAGAGGTAGAATTCTCCTGGGTTCAATCACCAGTAAAATAGAGGCATATGCCCCACCACACACACACACACACACACACACACACACAGTGTGGATAGTGCTCTGTCAAGGGCTCCTGTTTCTTCTCTGCCTTTGCCATCCTGCGTTCTGCCTTTTCCTGAAACGAAGTCTGTGTTTTTAGACCTGTTCTGCTAACCAGGTCTCTGTCTTGTTCTCTCTGTTCCCTCCTGTCTACAAGTGTCTTGACAACCTCTTCAGGAACCAGAAGCCCTTAGTCCTTCTAGAAGCAGAGCTCAGGTTTTCCTCAGGGCATGCTCCTGCTCACCAAGCCCTGCTCTTCTGGGCTCCTGCCTCTGGTCTGCTGATCCCTGGGCACTCTCCTTCCCCCTCCCTTATGGCACCATGGAACTCCTGGCATCCAGGAAGCCACAGCCCCCAGGGGTCCAGCTGGCCCCTGACCTCTGCTGCTGTGCTATCAACGGACTTCCTAGGCGGAGATTCTCAGTCTCTCATTATCTGTTATCCTTCATTATTCAGATGAGTGAGCAGAGCACAGATGTGAATCATTTGGGATGGAATGCTTTTATTTGCCTATTATTTGGGTCGAACCAAACCCAAACGAATCCTCATAGAGCAACATCAGAATGTGTCCAACGTATTCGTGGCACGAGCTGGCCTGGGCTTAACTGTGGGGCTGCTCAGCGTCATCTCCAGCTCCAGCCCTCATGACCAGCGTAGGGCGGCAAGTCAGAGTCTCCTAGGGGCGGCTTCCATGTGAACGCTGGAAAAGCTTAATCTAAAATGAACATTGATTACATTTGCCTTTGGTTACTAGTTTATATTTCAACTGTCAAGTCCCACTCAAAGAAGCAATTGATTTTATATTCATCAAGAGGGAGGCCTTAAGCCAGGCGTGGTGGCGCACGCTTGTAATCCCAGCATTCGGGAGGCTGAGACCAGAGGATCCGGGTTCGAGGCCAGCCTCAGCTACCTAGTGAGGCACTCTGCAACTTAGTGAGACTCGGTTTCAAAATAAACAATAAAAAATAGGACTGGGGGTATAGCTCAGAGGTACAATGCCCCTGAGTTCAATTCCCAGTACAGAAAAAAAAAAAAAAGGAGCCCTTAGATTAAACACACAGGCACAATTATATCCTAGGAGAGAAAAGTCATAAAATGTGACCAAAAAGAACCTCAGCTCATTGGACTCTCTCAGTTTCATAAGATTTTTTTTCCAAATGTCTTTCTCTATTTCTGCTTATCAGGGTTCCATTTAAATTGTGCTATGACTCACTGATGAACTGGTTTCAGTTTCTGGGTTTTATGCAATGAGATTGCAGGTGACTGTTTTCAGCTTTAGGTTGGCGTGGTACAAGAAATAGGTATTCCCAGTCACTTAGTGAGACCCTCAGCAACTTAGAGAGACCCTGTTAAAAAATACAAAATAAAAGAACACACATATTTCTGTACACACAATATCAGCATGTGCATCTATATCTATATATTGAGAAAGTAGGGAGAGAACAGTAAAAGAATGCCTTCGGCTTAGAAAGCACCCTATCAACGAACATTTCCTGAGATTGAATTTAGTCTGCTGGACCGTGTCTGTACTTTTTTCAAGGGCCGAGCTGAACTGCCAGAAGAGGAAGACAAGGAGAGCAAGAGCACTTGTTTATTGCAAATGAAAATATTCCAAAGGGGGTATGAAAAGGAGGCTATCTATCAAAAAGCTAAACATCCAGGAATCTAGGGGGTCCTTCTTCAAGGGGTTTTTAATGTTGGGTTCTCTTTCCTCTAGGAGAATGTCTCTTCTCTGGTGCCGGCTCTTGGGGACTCTTGGTGACCTTTGCAGGGTACTACCTCCTCCTTAGAGCAGAGCGGACGTGCTTCCTCAGCCACTTGAAGGCCAAGCGGAAGTCGACACCGGAAGTGGTCTGCGCATTGGGAGCGTCCTCCTCGTCTGCCTCTCCCTGCAGACCGAGGACACCTCTGTCATGCTTGGACAATGGCCGCCTTGCACCTGGCTCGTCATCTGCCCAAAAAAGAGGATGAGATAGATCCTGTGACTGAACAGCCACGGAGCCGGTATCTACTCATTTCTGTAACTCAGGTTTCATTCTCCAACATAGCTCAGTACTAAGCTTCAGTGCTCATTAATACTTAAGCACATGCACACACACTTGTTTTTTTGTCTAATTTTTTAGCCCTTGTCTTTGTTCTCACCCTGTCTCCCCCTCAGCGCTCCTTGCTATTTCCCTGACCTCTCCTCCCAGTCTCCTCCATTACTATTATCCCTGTGTCACTGTGGGTCATTCAGACCCCGGGTCCAGCCCTGCTTCACAGCAGATAGTAAGGCGCTGTGCTGTGCACCGGGCACCCACCCCGGTCCTGTTCCTCCCTCTCCCCGAGGCGTCTCAGTGCCCACCTCGACATGCTGGGGTTTAGTAAGCCTCGGCGGCTACACTGGGGCCGTGTCCACCTTTTCCTTTTCTGGTTGTTTGCACTTGGGTAAGTCCTGACAATTGTTATGCTCCTGACGACTGCCCTGAGCCACAGGTGGAGGGGACCTGCTGGACAGCTGGAAATCTTCCTCCTGTTTAGGCTCAGGGGACAGCCAGGCGTCATCACCGTCTTCTCTCTTGTCTCCTAGAAATGCCTAGAGGTCTTGCATGGGACTGTCCATATGCGGACATTAGGTTTTCAAAACCCCCATCATCGTCTTCTCCACGTAGACAGCCAATAGGTCTTCAGGGCTGGAGCCCGCATCACCATCCCAGGCCTGGGACGCCCCCCGTGTGCCTCTGCAGAACTGCTCTGGGTCGTTCTCAATCTGCTCTCCTGTCCTGATGGGTCCTCCACTTTCACCCCAAGCAAGTCTCTGGAACAAAAGCTGGTATGGGAACTGAGGAGTCTACAGAAGGCCTGTCTTCCCAGAAGGTCATGTTCTCGCAGGCAAAGGCCCCTTCATCAGGGACACAGGCCAGTTCAGATTCGGTTTGGACATGCTGTTCTCTATGTCACCGTCCTTTCTGTCACTGTAGTCACTGCTGCTGCTACAGGAGGAAGGTCTCAGGTATCTCAGGGCCTTGCTCACTCTCTGAACGCTCAAAGGAAAGAATGGATAGATGATATTGGAAGGAAGTCATTTACTTAAGAACATCCGTGTCTTGTTCTATTTGAAGTAACCCATTCAGATGGAAGTTCATCTCTGTTTGCACTCTCCTGTGAAGGGTGGAAGATGCACTTTTCCACATTGAAACATGTATTCTTGGGTAGGTGTGGTGGTGCATGTTTATAATCCTAGTAGTAGGAAAGGTGAGACAGTTTATCGTGAGCCTCAGCAACTTAGTAAAAGTCTCAGCAGCTTAGTGAGACCCTGTTTCCAAATACAAAATAAAAAGGGCTGGGAGTGTTTTCGAGAGCGTGAATGCCCCTCTGGGCGAGTGAATTATACTTGTATAATTACCCTGTCTCCACATGATACCTCTCATCTTGTGTCTTATTACAATTAAAAGAATATGTGTCATAAAAATGACAGACTATTAACACCATTAACAATGGTCTCATTAATTACTGTTAGATGAAAATCTACAGTAAAGCTGCTGCCTATAAATCTTTAAGTGTGAGGTCTTTATACTCCTATCCATGGAGTCATTGGACAAGGATCACAAATGTTCTCTACATGGGATCCTTGGGCCAGTGATCACAAATTGAAGAAAGTTTTGTGGCATTTGATACTACATTGCTTCAGAAATTTAAGCCACTGAAAAGCCCAGCCTCCCACCCTGTAATGACTTTTACCATGACACTCTAGGAGGTATGCGGGGAAGAAAACACACACACACACACACACACACACACACACACACACACACACACTACGGACTGTGTCCTGACCTCCTCATAGGACACTCCACACCATCAGGTGCTGCCATCTCCTGAGACATAACAAGGGACTTTAGAAGTCCTTCGGGTCCCATGTCAAAGTGACTGAGAGTACCAAGTTTGGGTTCTGAGACTGTTGGCTATCATGGCAACAAGAGTGCCAAATTCAAGCTCCCAGTGTGGAAAGAGGAAAAGGGGATAGAAACGCACAGGTCCCCCCACTCCTTGCTTCTAGAGTGTTCTGTACACATGCCATGTCGGGTTAAGCAGGCTCCCTCTTGAGGGCAGAGGTCAAATGCCATGGTGCACGACATCCCTCTGCTCAGGTGGGATTCAGAGGTGGCTCCTGTCCTCGGTGAATGAGAAGCTTGTTTGTCGAGATGGACAGCAACTGCCTGTTATTGGATGATGTGGTAAGTTCAAGAAAGGAACTTACAGCTAGTATCATGTAGGACAGAGAAGGGCCCCTCTTGTCCCCAGGCTTGGGGTGGGGCGGGGGCACCAGGAAGAGCTCCAGGGGAGATGCCTTTCAATGTGAGGATTTCCAGAGGAGTGGGAGACAGTGAGGTGACACACAGGTCCGGAGGTGGGCATGGTGGCGCACACCTGTAATCCCAGTGCTACTCAGCGGCTGCAGGGAAAAGCTGCTAGGACAGGTGCTGGGGCCCAAAGGCACCTTGGGAGCCTGGCATGGAGAAGCTGCCCGTGCTATGCATCCAGACAGTTAAGTGTCCAATTTCTGTGAATTTTTGTACTTTTGTTGAAAAAGCATGAGTATATCTTGTGTGTGTGTGTGTGTGTGTGTGTGTGTGTGTGTGTGTATTTTTCCTTTGGGCTGTGGTTGTAATGCATCTTGTCTATTGTTGATGTTTACCAAGACAGGTTTGCTTTGACCCTCACCTACACTTTCATGTAGTTTTCCGTGTCGGAATGCCTTTCACTATTACCGCCAGCACACCTCCCCACCTCCGTGTGTCTGCGTCCAACCAACTGGGGCTTGAAAACATCTTGTGGGAAAATTTCATTTGTGCTGAATATGTGAACAAATTTAGGGTCATTTGTTCCTAAATAGTGGAAGAGGAAGTTGGCAAGTATGTACATGACACTTGTATTGTATTTGGCTCTATTAGTGATTTAGTGAGATTAGCCAGTCACAGAAAGTAAAGGTCTGTATGTTTTCGCTCACATATGGAAGCTAGGGCATAATTAGGATACAAGAAGGACTTAGATAATGGAGGAGGAACTGCAGAGGAGCCAGGGAGCTGGTCTCGGGGAGGCGGGGCTATTATAATTTCCTTCATTATACTGTCAGTCAAGAATAATATTTCAATATTTGTCAATGTTCAGAGTTCAAAAGCAGACAGACCACATGAAGATTTTACCAGGAAATATGTTACATTAAGAATTATTGACTAGCCGGCAGCATTCGGGAGGCTGAGACCGGAGGATCTGGGTTCTCGGCCAGCCTCAGCTACCTAGTGAGGCATTCTGAAACTTAGTGAGACCCGGTTTCAAAATAAAGAATAAAAAGTAGGGCTGGGGGTGTAGCTTGGAGGTAGAATGCTCCTGAGTTCAATCCCTAGTACCGCAAAAAAAAAAAAAAAAAAAAAAAAAAA
>PVLC010049056.1:0-10570 GCA_004027655.1 Graphiurus murinus | reverse complement strand
CCCAACTCTGGGAACGTTCTGGATGGCTCCCTTATCCCACACAGCCACACCCCTGCCATCAGTGCCATGTACCCTAACTCACATGCCAGGACAGACACTGATCACAAAAATCCAAAGCCACATCTACTAAGCCACAGAGTCCCACATCATACTGCAGGAACTCAGTTACTCTGGGATGAAAATCAAGCTCAAAAATCTCGTCTCATCCGCAGTGTATGGATTCTCTCTTTCTCACCAAACTGCCAGAAGATTCTGAGACCCTCTCCTGTTCTAAGAACTCCTAGATCCTCACTAGCTCTCCATAATATCTAGGACGTTAAATTTCACTCTCTCCATTTTACAGGGGAATAAATTGAGGAATTGGAGTTGAGGATAACTGAGCAATTTGCCCAAGTTCACACATCTGGCTAGAATCTGCCTACTGAGATTCGAACGCAGATATATAGACGAACCACGTTCTAACAAGTACAGCTCATGACACAAGGGATGTACTCGAGGTTATAGAGTTTCGCAATGAGGTTAGAAAAGAAGAAGCAAGAAAAAGGACAGGGCTGGAGGAATGGAGTTGCAGAGATGAGCTAAGAAGGTTGCTTTATTGTCAAGGTAAATCATTGAGGGTTTACTTTACAGCTGTGCACTACACTGAGGCTGACAGTCCAGCCAGAGAATGAAGCTCTGTGCCTACCAAGCCACCACCATAGTCCTGCAGTCCTGAGGGGCAGCTGGAGACAGGGAAAGTCCATGGCAGACAGCCTTTCAAAGGGCTTAGTGCCATTTGCTGGGGTTTCATACTACATAGCCGTGGAGTGGCTAGGATTTCTGAGAAACCATTCTACCTGGTCTGGGTGGTGTAAGGGAAGCCTTCTCTAGAGGCAGGGGCTTAGACATATGAGTTTTAGAGAGGTTTTTTTTTCTACTTAAGCTATTCCTTCATCCCCCCCCCCCCGCTCCATAGTTCTACTATTTTGCTTTAAAACCACCATAATAAATGCCTGCAACATCACCACCCCATCACCCTTCACAGCTTTATGTTTCAGTTCCATCAACTAAACTCTAACTGAGAACACAGCCCAAACATGGACCCATGAGAGGTCAAGGTTGAAAGCCACACTGAAGACTGTCTGATACAACACCTCATTTTCCTGATGGGGGAAGCAAGTCCCAGAGAGTGGAAGTGACTGGCCCAAAAGTGGTGGTGGAGAAAGCTAGTGGAGGCATCTGCACACCTCTTCTTTGGGAGAAAACAGGAGCAGAAAGAGGAAGACTTTGGGGCCTGGAGGTGGTAGCATGAGCACTGGACTGAGGGTTACAAGACCAGAGTCTTCAGCTCCGAACCAACTGGGCCACTGCGGGCTTCCGCTTGGCCTTCTTTGAATTTTGGTTTTCTTTTATAAAATGGAGCACTTCAGCCACTCTCAGAATGATTTCTAGAAGCAGATGAGACTATCCTGGAAACCTTAAGTTCTGCACGTGTACAACCACCTTTAGGCAGAGGGGCAAGCTCTCAGAGCGGATCCAAAGCTGAGGGGCTTCTCCAAGCAAAGGGGGCCCAGAGCGCCAGGCTAATCCATGGCATTCAAGCAGGGCTCCGGGTGTGTCTAAGCAGCTTTAGTTTTAACCGATTAGAAGGGCGGTGGAGTGGAAAGCAAAGTTGATGAAGCAGCAAAGTCCTGCCCACGGTACCACACTGCCCTCTGCAGGGCACCTGTGAGAAGGCATCTTGGCGAGCTAAGTCAGGCTACATCAGATCGCCCCGGTCACAGGATCCATTCATTCCCCTGCCTCCACGAAGTGCAAGCCCTCTTCAGGGTGGAACAGGGACAGAGGACTTCCCCCATTCTTGGCAAGCTGTCCTGTCTTCAACCGGTGCAGACCTCCCTCAGTGCCTGGCCTGATGGCCTGTAGAGATGTCACCACTTTCCAATTGGCCCTGGGAAGAACCTGCCTTAGGACCTCTCACTTCTCACCCAGAAGCCAGGATTTAGAAGGTTCTAGGAAACAGGGCATCCCTGGATCCTGCCTGACTTGCTATACCCTCTCTGCTGTAGAATAAGGTAGTTTCTTCAAAGCCAGAACATTCCCCAGCCCTCAGAGAAAGCTCCCCCGTGCTAAGGGAGATGGGCCCTGCCTGAATCAGAAAATAAGCCAGGGTCCTTCCTGCTGCTCAATGATAAACCAGAAATCCTGTGACTCTTAAGATCATCAGACACCAACTTCACAACTGACCTGAGACTAAGAGGGAAACTTGGAGGCCCAGAGCCTGCCCTTGGGCACGAGAGAGTATCCCCAGGGCCCTCCCTATGCCAGACCTTCCCCAACTCCCTCCCCAGTCTCCACCCTTTCTCTTTAGCAGTTCACAGCAGGGTACTCTGCAGCTGGCAGACCAGCCTGCAGGCGTGGGCTTAGGCCATGCTCCCTGTGTACCCTTTTGCAAGCCCGGGGAGCTGCTGCAGCCAGCCAGCCATGTGACACAGTGATTCACACACACAGATACCCCAACCAGCTTCCTTTCTTCCTCTCCCAGGCCATCACAAAAGGCACAGTCTCAGCACAGAGCTGCATTGTTCCCAGGGTCAGGAGGAGGCTGAAGCTGAGGGGAATTAGGAAGGCAGGGAGCCGCAGAGGGTGGCCTTCCATGCAGCCTATGCACCTCGTGGGCCAGGCCCACTTCCTGCCCTGGCCCAGCACTGAGGCTCAAGTTCACGTCTCCCTCCCTTAGAGCCCACTTTGGTTTGGGTTGTTGGCTTCTTTTATTTTCCACTCTCTGCCCATGTGCATTTCTTTGAAAAAATATGCACGTGCTATTTCATTTTCTCTTCTCCAATGCATGTCATTCTTTTTCTTTGAATTTTTTTGTGTTAATTTTTTTGGGGGGGAGGGTTGTTTTTTGGTTTTTGTTTTTCTTTTTCTTTTTTTGTACTAGAAATGGAACTCAGGACATTCTACCTCTGCGCTACATCTTCAGCCCTATTTTATTCTTTTATTTTGAAGCAAGGTCTCACTAAGTTGTGGAGGGCCTCACTAAGTTGCTGAGGCTGGCCCCGAACCTGCGATTCTCCTGTCTCAACCTCCCAAGTACTGGGATTACAAGTGTGCGCCACCACACCCGGCCACTTCATTTTTTAGAGACCATAAATCAGTCAAGCAAACTGTCTTCAGGGGCGCACTTTGTCCTTTCTCTTCTGTTCCCCACCCCCAAGCAAAGAGCCCAGGCAGGTGGATGTGCTGGGGGTAGAAGTGGGCAGGGCCAGGACTGAGGGTAGAAGTGTGATTACCAGGGAAAGGCAAAGAGCAGAACCTGGTTAAGCTTAGGCGGGGAGGGAATGTGGCCAAAGTTGGGGCAATTAAGGATTTGGGAAATTATTCCAATTTTTCTGATGCTCTAATTGTGAAAATCTTCAACTCTGGATTGTTGAGAATGAGTTTCTAGTAAATACACACTTGGAGCTAGAAGGGCTTTGGGAGGCCAGGTGGGTCCTCTTTGGATCCCCTGAGAGGTGGTCCTTCCTCCAGAGCAGGTCTGTGGTAGTGAAACCACCCCATCTCATGGCTGAGCAGCTCCACTCACTAGAAAGCACTTTGAATATCGAGTAAAATCTGTCCCCCCGTGGGCAGATTGTGAGGGTGGCCAACCCGTCTCTACTTTCCCTTGTGCCCTTGTCCTTTGCAGGTCACCCAGCAAGACTCATCTATGACTTGCTTAGATGGAAGACAATGTCACACCATTACTGAGCCTAGGCGTCCGGGGACCTCACATACTTCCTCCCTCTCTCTACCTCTGAACCCTTTCACTAGCCTGAGAAGACAGGGACAGCCTGCTGGAAGCTGAACAAACACACCCAGGAGATCTGAGTCACCCCACCTTCGCCCTGTCAGAGACCAGACCAGGCACAGCCCACCTGCCAGCTGACTACAGATCCGTAGAACCGCCCAGCTGAGCCCAGAACAAATCACTGGCTCCCAGAATTACAAGCCAAATAAATGATTGTTGTTTAAGTCAGTAAGTTCTGGGGTGTTTTCTTATGCAGAAAAAAAATAATAATAAACTGATGTGCCCCCCCCAATCATAACTCTCTAAAGCTATACTGAATAATCCTGATTCCTTGTCCTTTAAATATTGAAATATTTCTCAGTGCCTCTCCAGGGAGAATGGTGGTCAGAGAGGTGACATAGACCAGCCCCTGCCGTAGAGGCACACCACACAACCAGGCAGCCTTTGCCCTCGGTGTGAACCCAGGAGCAGTGGCGGAAGCCTCCAGTCACCTCAGCATCCTTCAGTGACATCCTGTCCACTCACCAGGGCACTCTGACAACCCCAGCCCTCCAGCCATCTGATCCCTTGGGCACATTTTATTGAAAATTAAGAGAGATTGAAAGATTGAGGTGGGGGGGGTGGGGCTAAAAGCACAATGAAAATCTGTAAATCAATTAGGCTTGTTGAAGCCACTTCTGATCCAAATCTGCACTGCCAAAAATGTCTCCCAAACAAATGCGGTTGGCAGGCTTGGGGTGGAGGCGCAGCGGCGGGAGGGTGGTCAGAGGCTGCCGGCTTCCGGCATGTGCCACGTGGAGCAATCAGCCAGCTCTGATGGGGAAGGTCACCATCCTCACCACAGGAGACACATCCGGCCAACCGAGGCCTCGCGTCGGAACCAGACTCGGAGGGAAGTGGTGTTGTGGGAAATGGCCGCCATCTGTGGATTTTTCTGGCTGAAGACTTCGCTGCAAAGTTTGCCAGTTTCAAACGAGCCCTTGCAGTCGGCTTCCTGTTTTTCGTTCGCACTCTCTGTGTGTCACGGCGCAATTATTCTGGGAGACGTTCTCAAAATGGACACGGTTTCCAATTTTCTTTCCCTAATAACAGTGCAAGAAATGGGGGTGAGGGAGGCAGGGAAAAAAACCCCAAACCTCAGAAAAGGATGAAAACACTGCTAAAACTTGATATTTAAAATGAGAAAAATCAAAATCACCAAGTCAGAGCACACAACCCAGAAGCCTACTGTTCTTCTAGCAGAGAAGAGAGATGGCACGAAAGGAAAAGCATACGATTGGCTTTCATGGGATGGAGTATTTTGAAACCTCACTCCCTGAGAGCCCCAAAATCATCAGCACAGGATGGCAATGGGGTCAAGTGGCCAGTGGTCCAGTCCTAGAACAATGCCATCCACCAACAATTATTTTTCAACCACATAAATGCCCTTGGCCATGGCTCAAAGCAAAACAAAGAAAGGGCCACTCTTTTCCAGTTCTTTCTGTCTTCTACTGGACAAATCTATCAGGCCTAGTCCCCAAATGTGCTCGTATTCATGGTCATGAAGAAAGCTTGAAGTCTAGAGTATGCGTGTTTTAAAGTTCTTTGGGAGCATCCTGCCTCTGGATTTTGCATTGAATGATGGGGGGGAGGGGGGGGCATACGCCCAGAGGCATGAGCCTGAGTTTACCCAGGCTTTTATCTGTGCAAATGTGTACAAATGTCTGCATTTGTGAGAGTGCCTGCCCTTGTGTGAATATGGGTTTATGCAAATAAACAGGTCTGTGGAGCTTATGTTTGCACATTTGTTGGCCAGCAGGTGCATGAAGTGGCTGTGCCCGTGTGTATGCATGCGTGTCTACAGCCTGTGTTCAAGTGAGATGAGCTTGCAGGGCTGTGCGTGCAAGTGCCACCTGCCTGTGACAAGGTAGGCAGGCCTGGGTGTGCATACCTCCATCCAAACAAGCATTGCCCCTGCCCACCCCACCTCCTCCTCCTCCCTTCCCATGAGCCCAAAGCAGCCTTTGTCTGCCTCCCTTTGGGATCTGCCAGCTAATGGCAGGGGTCCCCCTCCCGGGAAACAACACTCCTCCCCTGCTCATTTGTGTCTCCTCCAAAGGCTGACTGGGCCTGGAGGAACTCCAGGCTCCAACCGTAAATGGCAGCCCATGATGGCAATGGACGACTTTCTTAATTGCCCGTGATGCTTGCGGGCGCAGTGCAAACATGACGGTAGCTATTAGGCTGCGAGGCCTGAGCAGGGCTACATTTTGCGCCTGTGTGAATTTAGTGTTCCTGGGAATTGAGAGGCCAGAGTGGGTTAGAGCCACCGAGAAGTTGCTATTATGGCCTGGCAGGGGCCTGCCCTGAGTTTCTTGAGACCTGAGGCAATTTCACCACACTCCAGAATTGCAATGCCCCTAGAATTCCAAACCAGAGCAGCCCCGGGTGCAATGCCCCCAACACACAACACACACACGCACACATGCACACTCACACACGCATGCACATGCACTTCTTTTTCTTCTTTGTCTGTCTTTCCTCTTTCCTCCTTCATTCTCTTTTTTCTCTCTCCTGATTTCTTTCTCTGTGTCTCCTTCTCCCTACTCCACAGCTTTTGTCTCTCTCTCTCTCATCTCCTTCTCTTTTTCTTCTCTCCCCCCATCTCACTCTTTGACTTCCTCTCTTCTTTATGTTTCTCCTCCTCTCCTCTCTTTTCTTAACTCCCAGCAATAAACTTAAACCTGGACAATGATCCCAGCTCATGGGAAGGGAGGAGGAGGAGATGGGGGTGGACAGGGGCCATGCTGTTTGGATGGAGGTATGCACACCCAGGCCTGCCTACCTTGTCACAGGCAGGTGGCACTTGCACGCACAGCCCTGCAAGCTCATCTTACTTGAACACAGGCTGTAGACATCCCCTGCCCCACCACTACCAGCCACTTCTTCTCTTGCTCCAGCCCCCTCCCCCAGGCCAGTTTCTCCCTTTCACCCCTATCCAGCCCATTCCTTCCAAACCCTGGATCCCAAAAGAGAGTTCTGTTAGTTATGCTTATCTCCAAGGCTCTGAGCTGGGGAGAGTGGTCCTGCAAAAGACTTTTTGGGTTGTTTCCCCATGCCTGCACCCACCTAGGCCCCAGGATACCCAGGTCTCATTCCTTTATCTCTTACCTCAGTGGCTTCAGCTCACATGAGGGAAACAGAAGATCTGGGATAGAGGGAAAACCCAGAGACCCAATAAGTCAGAGGGAAGGTGCCCAACCACTGGATTCCTCCAGAAACTCAAGCTCACAACTGCCCCTCCCTAAGACCAGGCTGGAAAGACATAGGTTTAAATCCTCCAGTTGTGGTGTTTGAAGGAATCTGGAACAACTGCAGGAGACTATCTGATTCCCTCCTGGGAACTGGGAAAAGTGGGCCAGAAAACTGGTAAGATCCTGCTTCATAAATGGCTTAAAGGATCCTCATTCAACTAGCTCGTGAGAGACTGTTGCTTGGCTTAATGAATGCCAGTGGGTGAGTGAATGGGGATGGAGGGAGGGAGTGAATGAGCAGACAATGACTGAAAGGCTATCAGCTTTCCCTCCCTGGAGATTCTTGGGGATGAAAACAACACCCAATCTCAGTGATTTCTCCCCTACGGGGAGGGATGCATGAGGCGGCATCTGTAAGGCTCTCCAGCCGGAGGAAATGGCAGTCATCTGGTAAGTCCCCTCCCTTTGCTGCACCTGTGTTTCCTTGTCTGTAAAATGAGCCTCCACTAATGGTCTCGACTGATCTTCCCACCAATAGTCTTGGGATGGAAGTGCTATGATGCAGTGAGGATGAAGGTGCTTTAGGTTCTTATACTTTCATCCCATGGCTACGATACCCTTTCTGGACTTGCATCCCAGCTTGGAGTACAGGGAGTTCTCAGGAGCCCTGCTCATCCTACTTCGGTTACAGCTGGAAAAGCATGGAACCAACAATACAGATGCCCAGTACGATTACCCTTTCCATTCTGTCTACCTGCCATGTGTAAGAGGTACCATCTGACAGGCTGCTATAGAAGTATGAAAGTCCAGCCCCTCCATATTCAACTGGAACAAACTCTGAGACATAACTTGCATTCTGAAACACCTCCACAGGGTCAAGGTAAAGTTATCTTCCATGGATCTTTATCTGAGAGCCCATGTTTGCTTGACTTCTCCTCTCTTTCCTGTATGTCTCTTTCAAATTCTTCCTGGCCTGGAAGCATTTCACTAATAAATCACTTGTACATTAAGACTCATCTCAAAGTCTGCTTCTGGGAAACTCATCTTAAACAACAAGATACTCAAATTAAAATGCCTACAAGACTCTGTTAGAGGATGTAAATATGAAAGTAGAGAGAAATCTCACACTCCATCTACAGAGATGACCACTCTCCTGTTGATTATTCCCAGGGGAACGGAAGCCAAGCAGCAGGATATCCTGACTTTTAAAAAGTTTTAAAGAGCCGGGCGTGGTGGCGCACGCTTGTAATCCCAGCATTCGGGAGGCTGAAACTGGAGGATCCGGGTTCGCGGCCACCCTCAGCTACCTAGTGAGGCACTCTGCAACTTAGTGAGACCTGGTTTCAAAATAAAGAATAAAAAATAGGACTGGGGGTGTAGCTCGGAGATAGAACGCCCCTGAGTTCAATCCCCAGTACCGCAAAAAAAAAAAGTTTTAAAGAGAATCTAGGGTTTTGCCTGAGATCTTGAGATTTTTAAGTATGAAAAATGTCTGAGATTCTTTTTTAAGACATTGTGCAGGCCAAGCAAAACATATCCACAGACTGTCAATATTCTGACTACTAGATTCCAACTTTCCAGCCATCGATTCAAAGATCCCAGTGAAGAAACTATTGGAAGTGACTTTTGTGTCCAGACAAGTTGGCATTCAATGGAAAGTTTCCGAGCATTCAAAAGAGCAGGAAAACATGATCTACAACAAGGAGAAAAATAAGTCAAAATGATCTTGGAACTGACATAGATTAGCAGATAAGAAAAATAAAAATTACAACTGTATTCTATATGTTCAAAAAGTTAAATGAAAATAGATCTGATATTTTAAAACACCTAAATCAAACATGAAAAGATAGTATTGGAGACAATCCAAGAGGATCTATACAGAGAAAAGACAATTCTAAAAGGGAATTGTAATGAACAGAGCATTAAAGAGCTGTGGGTCAACCTCAAGCAGCAAAATATATATAATTGGGGTCATCAACTTTGAGTGGTAGAAAAAACTTAGTGTAATACTAAGAGGTTTCCAAATTTAATTACAACTATCACACATTCACACAGTCCAGGAAATACAATGAATGTGGAGCAAAATAAATATGAGGAAAAACATGCTACATAATCAAATTGCTCAACAGTAGAGAGAATCTTAAAAGAAGCAGGAGTCATGTCTATGGCCATGCTATACACAAAGGAGCCAAAAGGAAGATGTCAGCAGATGTCTCATCTGAAATTGTATAAGGAGAAGGCAGGGCAGCAATGTCTTCAAAGTGTGGAAAGGAAAAGCCCAGCTACTGGAATTCTATACCTAGCTAAAAAACCTTCCCCTAAAAAGGATGCAATGAAATTTCCTGGCATAAAAAATTGGAAGAGTCTCTCAAAGACAAATCCACACTTTAAAAAAAAAAATGTTAAAGTCCTTTAGGAAAAAGGAAAATAAAATCAGATATAAATACAAATCTACTTAAGCAGTGAAGAACACCAGAAATACTAGCTCACACACACACAATATATATATATATATATATATATATATATATATACATATATATATATATATATATATATATATATGTATATATATATATATATGCTCAAAGCCAGGCACAGTGGCTGTAATTCCAGTACTTGGGAGGATCACAGGTTCCAAGCCAGTGCATAGTTAACTTAGGATTCATTAAAGTTAACATCTGCTTGCTCTTCAAAATCAAAATGAAAAAAACAAGGCACAGACTAACAGGAAATATTTATAAATCATATGTAAAGGACTTGTATTCAGATTTAGAAGAATTCTCAAAATGCAATTAGAAAATAACCCAATAGAGAAAACAGGCAAAAGATTTAAACAGACTCTTCCTCACAGAATATATGTAAGATACTTCCTCACGGAAGATATGTAAGTAAGCACATGAAAAAAACACTCAATATCATTAGTCAGTAGGGAAGTGCAAATCAAAACCCCAATGACATGCCACTGAGCAACTATTAGAACAGCTCAAAATATAAAAGCTGACCATACCAAGTGTTGGTGAGGCTGTAGAAGAATTGAAAGACTGTTAGTAGCATTGTAAAATAGGACAAGTTCTTTGGAAAGCTTTAGCACTTTCTTAAAAAGTGAAGTCTACCACATGATTCATCCATACCATTCTGAAGTGTTTCCCCAAGAGAAATAAAAGCCCATGTCCAATCAAAGACTTGCATGAGAATTTTCATAATAGCTTTATTTTTAAGAGTCAAAAACTTGAGATAACCCAAATATTCTTCAATGGACAAATAAACAAATGGCTGTGGTATATCCGTGTAATGGAAAAGTACTTAGCAACCAACAGGAATAAATTATTAATACACTCTACAATACAGAAGGAAGAGGCCAGACAAAAGAACATCCATAATATATTATCCCATTTATATAAAATTCTAGGACATTCTAACTAACCTAGAGAGACCTAAAGCAGGCACATGGTAGTGTGGGAGAGAAGCAAGAGAGAAAGATTATGCGGATTAAAAGAAACTTTTATAATATGATCAATATGTTCATCATCTCACTCCTAGTGATATTTCACAGGTAAGTACA
>PVLC010049055.1:0-10869 GCA_004027655.1 Graphiurus murinus | reverse complement strand
AAAAAAAAAAAAAAAAAAAAAAAAAAAAACTTAAAGAACTGATCAACAAATTCAGCAGTATCTGGATACAAAATCAATCTTAAAAAATCAAAAGCTTTTCTGTATGCCAACCATAAATCCACTGAAAAAGACTTCCAGAAAACAATCCAACTCACAATAGCACCCCCAAAAATAAAATACTTAGGGATAAACCTAACCAAAGAGGTAAAAGACCTCTATAAGGAAAACTACAAAAAGTTGAAGAAAGAAATCGATGAAAACCTTAGAAGATGGAGGGATATACCATGCTCTTGGATAGGCAGAATAAATATCATCAAAATGGCCATCCTTCCAACACTGATCTACAAATTCAATGCAATACCCATGAAATTACCAAGGGCGCTCCTCACAGACCTAGAAAAATCAGTCCTTAAATTCATCTGGAAAAACAAAAAGCCCAGGAGAGCCAAAGTAGTTCTTAGCAACAAGAACCTTGCAGGAGGTATCACAATACCTGACTTCAAACTCTACTACAAAGCCACAGTAATAAAAACAGCTTGGTATTGGCACAAAAACAGACACACAGACCAATGGAGCAGAATAGAAGACTCAGAAACAGACCCACAGACTACAGTCAACTGATTTTGACAAAGGAGCCAAAAACATACACTGGAAAAAAGATAGCCTCTTTAACAAATGGTGTTGGCAAAACTGGCTAACCATATGCAGGAAAATGGAAATAAACCCCACTTTCTCACCCTGCACAAGAATCAACTCAAGGTGGATCAAAGACCTGGAAGTCAAGCCAGAGACCCTGCAGCTACTTGAAGAGGGCATAGGCCCAACACTTCAACACATAGGCACAGGTAAAAATTTTCTCAACAAGACCTCAAAAGCACAAGCAACCCTCAGGAAGATCAATACATGGGATTGCATTAAACTAAAGAGCTTTTGCGCAGCAAAGGAAACTATCAAGAACCTCAACAGAGAGCCTACAGAGTGGGAGAAAATTTTTGCCAGTTACTCTTCGGATAGAGGTCTAATATCTAGGATATACAAAGAACTCGAGAAAATCACAGCTAAGAAAGCAAATAACCCAATCAAACAATGGGCAAAGGATCTAAATAGACACTTTACAAAAGAAGAAATACAAATGGCCAATAAATGTATGAGGAAATGTTCCACATCATTAGCAATCAGAGAGATGCAAATCAAAACTACCTTGAGATTTCACCTAACTCCAATCAGAATGGCAATCATAAAAACCACGAACAACAACAACTGCTGGCAAGGATGTGGAGAAGTGGGAACTCTAATACACTGTTGATGGGATTGCAAACTAGTGCAACCACTTTGGAAAACAGTATGGAGGATCCTCAGATGTATGGGAATGATCCTACCATATGACCCAGCAATACCACTTCTGGGTATCTACCCAAAAGAATGGAAACCAAACTATCAGACCAACGTATGTGTATCTATGTTTATAGCTGCACAATTTACAATAGCCAAACTATGGAAGCAATCAAGATGTCCATCAACAGAAGAATGGATTACAAAACTATGGGATATGTACACAATGGAATTTTACTCAGCCATAAAGAAGAACAAAATCATGATATTTGCAGGGAAATGGATGGAACTGGAAAACATTATGTTAAGTGAGATTAGCCAGTCACAAAGAGTAAAGAAGCATATGTTTTCCCTAATATGTGGATGCTAGGGAGAAGATGGGGCATAGGAGGGTCTCCAGATGAAAAAGAAGAGACTCTTGAAAGCAAAGAAGTTGATTTAACCGAAGGGGTTGGACGGGGGCGGGGTGTGCACACTAATGTACATCAAGGTTACTCACTAAACTGAACTTGAGAGGGAGGGAGGGCGAGAGAGTGGGGTGGGAATTTGGGGAAGGGGTCAAATGAGAATTGTGAGCACATATATTGTTACCAATTTGTACCTAACAAAGATGTATGCTTACAATGTATGAATAAAAATAAAAATTTTAAAAAAAGAAAAACATATACTTGCTACATATATTTAGGAATAGCTTGGATTTATGTGCTCACTGTCATTAGCAACCATATTTGAATGAAGCAGAAGGTTCAAAACACAAATTATCTGTAAAAATGATTTACTTGCAGCTGGGCATGGAAGCACATGCTTGTAATCCCTGTACTTAAGGGGCAGAGACAGGAGGACTGCAGGTTGGAGGCCAGCCTCAGCAACTTAGTGAGACCCTCAGCAACTTAGTGAGACCCTGTTTCAAAATAAAAAATAAAAAGGAGTGCAACTTGGAGGTAGAATGCCTCTGAGTTCAATCTCTCATACCACCAAAAGAAAAGAAAAAAAAATATTAACTTGCTTCCAGGATGATGGCTTTGTTGTCACTTAGTTTTGGGAAAGAACTTAGTCTGAAGGTGCTGGTAATTTGCCCATTCTTTCCATTTCTATGTTCAGCCTAGTTATCTTAATCAAACACTGGCTAAATGCCTTATTTTTTACAGCTGCCAAGATAGTTATAAAAGGACATTTTACTACATTTCAATGACATGTGTCTTTTTCTTTAACTTTCTAAAAATTTTGTGACTCTGGTGCATTTGTTTCTGTTTTTTGAGTTTACTCTCTCATGCTTTGGATTATAATTCCCAAGTAACAGATAAAAAGTCAGTGTAAAGACAGGGATGTCTTTTAGAACATTCAGCACTTTTTTGTTGTTGTTGTGTGGTTGGTTGGTTTTGGTTTTGGTTTTTTTGGTAGCAAGGATTGAACCCAGGAGCATTTTACCTCCAAGCTACATCCACAGCCCTTTTTTCATTTATTTTTTTAATTGGAAACAGGTCCACTAGGTTGCTGAGGCTGGCTTCAAACCTGCGATCCGCCTGTCTCAGCCTCCCAAGTACTGGGATTCCTGGCATGCACTGCTTTTTGAAGTAGTGAGAGGGCTACACAGAAAACAGGTGAGTTGGTAGGGCCTGAGCAGGAGAGCTGGATTACCTCCAGAGGCTGGAACCCTTGCGCCGTATATTAATGCAAACACCTTCAGCTCAAGGATGGGCTTGGCTCTTTTTTAAATGATTTGTGATTGAATTTGATATTGTTGTTTATGATCCCAACACCTAGTTTATTTCATTCTGGCACATAACATAAATAATGGTGTCCTATAGATCAGAAAAGCGCACTGTTGGTGTTAGCTACCTAGCTGTGGCATACCATGCCATGGGCTTCGCTAACCCATCCCACAGACAGTCAATCATTTTCATGATAAAAGCTTTGCTTGTACACTCACTACCTGTCACTGTTGGGAAGAAAAATCGAGTACCATACCTGGCATATAGCAGCTGTTCAATAAAAGTCAATTTCCATCCCCCTGTTGAGGTCAATGAATTAGTACATTACAGAGAAAACTAATCACTTGGATGTTCTGCCAAAAAAAAATGGATTCTGTGGTCAATTAAGTGAAGGAAATTGCTAAATTAAAGGGCCAGACTCCATCTGGGAACCTTGAACTATCTATTAGCACGTGGAGGGGATTAAAAGAAGAAACCAGGAGCCATAGTATAAGGGCTCTTCTTTTCTTAGCTGTGAAACCCTGAGCTGTCGGGGGCCTAGCCTGGCCAGCTGGACCTTGCCTCTAGATGGCGCCTGGTAAAGTGCCAGAAGCAGCTACAGGTGGATTACATCCCGAAGCTGTGCCACGCCAGAGCGCATGCACCAGCACACCCGACTCGTGGCCGGCCAGGTGAGAGCTGTACGAGACACCTCGTGGCTTAGGCCCTGCGCAGCTATAAAAAGCCTCCACCTCTCGCATAGAGAGAACACACGGCTAATAGAGGGAGGACGGCTAAAAGCACGCTGTTGGGGAAAGGCTGGTTGGGAAGTTGCTGGGCTGGAAAGTTGCTGGAAAGTTCTGGGAGGAATTGGTTGAAAAGAAGAAGCGGTTGCGAAGAGGTTGGCCGGGTTGCTGGGGAAGTCCTGGGAAAAAAGATTGTGGATTGCTAGTGGAAGATGGGTTGCTAGAGAGAGGGGTTATTGGAAGTCTGTAAGAAAAGCACTATTTGGAAAGACGACCTCAACACTGTGTTTGTTATCGTGTGTGTAAAACCTTTGATCCCAGAAAAGAGAGAGAGAGATAATAAAAGAGGTTCGAACCAGCAGCTTTTAGCCGGCGTCTTTTATTGGGGCCTCATGGCTGAAGGTTCAGCCTGGGGCGCCCGATACTGAGCTATGTATTTAACCTTTCTGCTTTCTTTTTTATAAAATGGGGGTAATTATGTCCTATCTATAATAGCATTCATTCCTAACACATAAGTGATAAGTTTGTTAAATAACTAACATCTCTGAGAAATTCTTTGGAAAATAACTTTAACCTAGAATTTCCCAAACCTCCTTTGAGTATGGAAACTCCAACCCCCTCCTCCAATGGTGCCCTCTCCTTGGCACCCTTCTACAGTAACTTTTGGTGGGGCAGCAATGTTCCAAAGGTTTTTTAGAAAACCCACCTGAGAAAGTTCATTAACTCTATACTTATCAAAGGATTAAAAAGAAAAAGTTTGAAAGGGTCAACATTACATTTTAATCATAGTTGTCAAAGCCTCAGAAATCAAAAAAGAAAATTTCAGAATATATCAAGAGAAACAACTTCCAAGTTAACAAAATGCATGTCATGTATTGACTGTCACCCGAGTCTCACTGTGGGGCATCATAATAATATTTAGTATGTGCAAGTGTTATTGTACAGTAGACACTCATCCATCCTGTTCTGAATCATATTCTGAATCATAACAATCCCATGAAATAAATACTATGATTCACCCCCATTTTATAGATACTGGCATCACTCAGACACTGGTGGAGCCAGGAATACAAACACAGGAATTCATAGCCCAAGACCCATATTCAGGAAGCTCCTCCTCAACATTCAACTTATTTCACCCACATACCCTTCTACCCAAGAAACTCAACCCAAAGTTTTATGGTAGAATAAGTTACCTTTTCAAATGATTTGCCATGGTTTTAACTTACATCATAGGGATAATGATATGCAGTAGCTATTATCATTTATATAACATATGACATATTGTTATAGAAAGATTTCTAAAATGGGTAATTAACCAGAATGCACAATTTGATTCATTTTCTTTTCCCCTCAAAGATTAGACATTTGATACACTCTTAGTCTGTTTCTGCTGCTAGAACAAAATACCACAGACTAGGTAACTTATAAATAATAGATATCTACTTATCGCAGTTCAGAAGTTGAGAAGTGCAAGATCAGGACACTGGCAAGTTCAATGCCTGGGGAGGGCCTAGTTTCTGCTTCCAAGATGGTGCCTCTTTGCTACATCTCTGTTTTCACATGGCAGACTGATTCAGAGGGTGAAAAAGGAATGCACTCTCTCTTAAACCCTTTTATGAGGACACTAATTCCATTTATAATTGTAGATCCCTTAAGGTTTAATCATGTCCCAATATACAGTTTTTGGGTTGTTGGTTTTTTTTAGGGTTTAATCACTTTCCAACATACAAATTTTGAAGAGGATCATGCATTCAAAGCATGGCACATGCTTTCACAATAAGAACAGGACCTGGATCTAAATGTTCTCCCTTCCAGTAGAGTTCTTTCCACAGCATCTCACTGCCACATCCCAAACTCTGGGAATCTCTTTGGAATCCGTCTTTGTCATTCTTTCCAAATGCTGACATTTAACAAATACACTGATGGATTTACTTAGTTATTTCCTAATGCTGAAATATGTTGTGTAGTTTTCAGTGTGTGCCTGTTTTCTCTTGATTTGGCTGGCCATGATCCTAACACACCTGTCAACATGTAGAGGTTCAAGGAGACCCAGCTCCAAGGACTTTGTCTCTCACTTCACTTTTGAACCATCTGGGCACCATGACATTCAAGCGATGCTCAAAATGAGCCTTCATGTAAGCAATGAAGTAGATTTTGTAGCTGTTATTGTTCAGAACCAATTCAGTATAATGACTTTAACTACTCAAGTTCAACTCAACCAGAACATTTTCTGCCCTGATATGTAGCAAATATAACAGATGGGTAGATTTTTTTAAAAATACAAAACAAACAAACAAAAAATACCCTGCCAGGATGTTCTTGTATGCTCAGAAAAAAGAAAAAAAAAACCTTCTAAAGAAAATCTGTCCAACATACATACTTAAGTATACAAGTTTATTTCCAGCCTATTGGAATTAAACATATTCATCTTATCTATATTATCTTGATGTTAATATTAGTATTATACTTCTTTTGGGGGCCATAATTCTTTTCAGTTGTTGTCATACACATACCTGCATGTAAACACCACACATGCAAATCATACATGCACAGCTCACTTCTGCTATCAAATACTTCAGGGAGATCCTCACAGTTTAGAAAAAGGACCATTATCCACTAATGGACAGAAGCATGGCTATCAGGATCTGTCATACGAGATACCCAGACTAGGTATCAGGACCTGCTGTGGTTTGGACCTTAAGCATCCTCCCATGTGTCCTCAGGGAGGTGCTACTGCAGAAGGAAGATGTGTGTAGTACATTTTCTGCCATGCAAGTCCATAAATTAGTACTGTGGAGAGCAGAAGTGGGGTTTGGAATAACTTGGACAAATATAGGAGTTGATTTTTTTATATATCAAAAAGGTACCAGACCAAGAGGCTCCTCCTGGTTGGTGAGACTCAGGTGTCTTTTTCTCACTGCCATTTTGTACACTTATTGGTACCGGTGTCTAGAGTAGCAAGATGATAGGAAAGCTTTGGTTGTTTTCTCTGGTTTGATCTGTTGGATTTTTAAATCTGGCTCTTTGATCCACTGTGTTAGACTCCTTTGTTCATATGACAGAACCTTCAGGCAATTTGCACTTAGTCCAGCAATGGAGCATCAAGAAAGCACCACAGTTACTGTGATGCTGCTATAGCTACACTGTTAGGAGACAGCTCCTCACCATTAGGACCATAAGAGGGGAAAAAATGAGGGCAAGCCTATTACTTATCTGATGCCCTATAGGGGGCTTTTTGAGGAGAAGCTGTCAATCTTTTATAGGGGTAGAGGTGTAATGGCTGGGGGTCTCTTCTTCATGGGTCTCAGAGTCCTCTGACTGGCTCTAAAGTACAGGCCCTCGCAATGCTCAGTATAATTCCAACTGGGAGGCATAAAACAATTTTGCATCAGCTGATCTAATGTAGTGATAAGGACATCAAAGACAACAAGAATCCTGAATAGGGGTGTCTAGCCTAGGAAGTGAATAGCCTCCTGATCTATCATGGAGAGGGAGTTTGGAATTTTCCTCAGAAGAAATTTGATCCTAGGGGTAATCAATTAAATCACCCTGCAGGGATGGTTAGTTGGCTTGTATATGCTTGGTTCCAGGAAGAGGTGAAAAGGCAGTTTTGGGTCAGAAAAACAAAAAGATTAAAAAATCCAACCCAGGGCTAAGAAAGTTAGAGCCACCACTGTTTTATCTGGCTTGGGAGGTAGGGACAGGGGGTGAAATGTGATGGGCAGAGAAAGAAAGAGTGAAAAGAAGCAAATTTGGGTGTGTGTAGGATTTGTTCAGGTGTGTTGAGGGGACCACAAGGAAACCAGGTAAGGTCTTGAGCAAAGTTTAGGAGAAAATTGTGGAATTCTAATCAAGACGGAGACATATATTAGGCCGGGTCATTCCGCTCAGATTCATTTTCTTCTGTTACAGGAGTGAAATGTATTTTTTTCTGGATGTTTTGTAAATTTTTATCCACAAGGACCCTGGAGAGGGGGAAAAGGGTGAGGGAATATGAGGTTTAATAAAGAAAAAGGGATGATAGAGGTTTATATATAAGGTACCTGGTTTGAAAGAATCTAGTTTTGATGAGTCTTGGAGTTATACCTACTTGAGAGTGGATAAATAATACCAGAAGGGGAGTCCCCTTAATTTCACTGCTATTGAAGTGGTCGAGCTAATTGTGTGGGGTCCTTTCCATTCTGAGCAAAGTGGCCTAGACGTTTGGAAATATACCCAATTCCCTGGTTGTAAGGAGAAATGGGCTGAAAGGGTTGTGCTGGGGAAGTTTGGAATCTATGTGTTTCCATAACACAGAATGAAGGGAGTGAAGGAAGGGACTGAGAAAAGATGGAGGTATGGAAGATGAAACCTGGGTGGGTTGAAGTGCAAACAGAACAACAGGTCTCCCATACATTATTTCAAAAGTGCTTACCATGAGGAATTTTCAGGGAAATGTTCTTAGTTTTATAAGTGAAGGACAGCGACTCAGCACTGAAAAGAGCGTGGTTAAGGTGTTTTTTTTTTAAATATTCTCTTCATTCTTTCAGCCTTCTCTGATGACTGGGGTCTATAGGGAATATGGAAATGCCAGGTTATTCCCAGAGTTTTAACCAAACTTTGGATGATTTATGAGATGAACTTGGGTCCATCATTGAACTGGATTGAACTGGATATGCCAAACTGGGGAATTATGTTGGTGAAGTGATGAGTAACAGTTGAGGCTCTTCTGTTAGTAGTTGGAAAGGTCTCGACCCACCCCAAAAAGGTATCTACTAAGACTAAAAGATATTTTACTTTTTATACTGGGAGCACGTGAGTGGAGAAGATCAAGGATCTTAGGTTAGAGGTTGAGGACTCTTGGCAGATACTTTAGCCTTTTATAATTTCTTTTATCTGCTAACTTATTTCAAGTGTGAGGGGGTTCTAAAAATTTTTGTATAAAAATTTATGTAAATTGCTTAGGAAGTGATTTAGGCACTGTTTTGAAAGAATTAGTTTTACCTGTATATGCCAATAGGGATCTTGGAAGTGGGTTCCTAGAGTCTAAAGTTGACTCTCCTGTTCAGGGGAATACTCAGTTGGAATAAGAGGTGGGTTGATATTAGTGGAAATAGGTTTTAGGGAATATATTCATCCTTAGTGGCCAATCTTGCTAGGCTTGTCTACCTCCCAAATGCTGGAGGAGATATATCCTTTATCCTTTGGGTGTCCCTTGCAATGGATATTGCTGCTGCCTTTGGTAGAACTGCTTGGAGAAAGTAATCAATTAATTTGTGATTTCGTATAGGACTTCCTTTTGCAGTTAAAAGATCTTGCTCCCTCTAGATTTGAGAGTTGCAGGGAAAGATATTGTAGGCATATTTATATATAATTTTTCTAAAATTAGTGCTCAAGTTAGGCCTATGAGATCAGCTTGTTGGGGAGTGATGTGGATCACTTCCCTCCTCGGTGGATAACAACATTGGTCATGGCATATCCAGTGGTTAAGGGGTCCTTTGATGCACTTCCATCGATGATCCAGTCAGGTGCCCCCAGAATGTGGGTGGTGGAAGGTGGTCAGGGAAAAATCAGTAATCTATGAACAGTTATGTTGACCATTTTCTTCTGAGTGTTTTGGGGGCAAAAGGCTACCAGGATTTAGAGGGGGGCATCTTCCAAAGGAGATTTCAGGCTGGAAAATAGTGGAGTGGAGAGCATTTAGGCAAGAATCTGAAATGATGTTAAGAGCTTTGTGACTAAGCATATCAAGTAAGTTGGGAGAGGACAGCACTGGAAGGGAACAATAGAAGTTTAGCTTGAGGGTCTCTGGGGCTGCAACCAGGACTTCCAGGAAGATGGAGTGAGACACGTCTCAAGAGGCGCTGTGAGCTCGATTCAAATCAGTCATGGAACCAGCTTTTTGAAAGAAGAAAAAAGCAACAAAAGGGTGAAAAACGCTGCGAAAACTGGAAAACAGCTGAGCAGAACCCGGAAGGCCGACCAGGGAGAGCAAAGAAGCCCGTCTCCGCGGCCCCAGCGCCACACCGCCAAGCGGAAGCCGCCATTGAGCCGGCCCCCGGCGTGGAGTCTACTAAGAAAGAAAGAGACAACAACCCTCTGCACCCACCAGCCAGAGCTGGAGTGAGCGACTCCTGAACTCGCCATCCTAGCCAGGCGGCATCTCGAGGCACCTTCGACAGAGACCAGAACGCGTGGTGCGACCAGCTTAAGCCCGCGCAGGACCATCCCAGCTCACCTCTCCCCACAGAGCCGGAGCAGAGATAACTGCACTCCAGAGCTTGAATCAAAATGACTGCAGAAACAGCTTCTCGACAGAAGGAAGGAGAAGCAAATCAGCTCAAAAGTGAGTAAAGAAACAGGCAGCTGGCCGGAATCTAAGGAGCAGACCAGGGAGAACGGGGGAGCCGGACGCGTGCGCAGCAGGAGCAGCCGCCATCTTGTCTGCCACCCACAGCAGCAGAAATCTGCCCAAAAGATCTGCAGAGGCCAAACCAGGTCTGTCCTTAGAAACTTGCAGGGATTTTTATTTTGCTTCTTGCTGATGTTTCTTGTTTTCTGGGTTTTTTTGCTTTGTTTTGTTCCGTTTTTACTCTGTTTTCACTCTGCATTGCTTCAATTTATGTATGTTTGTTCGGAGGATTGGTTGCCTTTTAGCTTTTGCTAGATCCTAGAAGTCAACACCTGAAACCCACCAAAGACACGAATAGAGCAGGCAGAAGAAATTCCAGAGTAATTGCAACTCAGTACAAGATACCATTCACAGAGAGAAAATAAAAATAAGAAGCCTACAAATTCAGGGAAAGCATGCAAGAGCAGCAAAGTTATAAATTTAAGAGCAGGGAAACCATGAGAAGGAGAAACACAAAAGAAACAATGAGTCAACACAACCCCACAATAACAGAACTCAATGACACTGACTAGCAGAGCTTACCAGAAGAACAATTCAGATCTTTAATAATAGAAGTTATACAAAACTTCCAGAAAGAATGCAGAGAGAGCTGGAAAGAAATAAAGGAACAAATAAACAAAGAATATGAAACCATGAGCAGGAATCATAGCGAAGCCTTGAGGGAAGTGAAAGATGTGAAAGAGGAAATAAGAGAAGTGAAGGCATC
>PVLC010049054.1:0-10563 GCA_004027655.1 Graphiurus murinus | reverse complement strand
CTGAGGTACTCTGGGTACTGGCTGGGTACTCACGAAACCACTGAGAAGCAGAGACATTATTATTATTATTATTATTATTATTATTATTATTATTATTAGGTACTGGGGATTGAACACAGGGGCATTCTACCTCTGAGCTACACCCCCAGCCCTATTTTTTATTCTTTATTTTGAAACAGGGTCTCACTAAGTTGCGGAGGGCCTCACTAGGTAGCTGAGGCTGGCTACGAACCTGGATCCTCCAGTCTCAGCCTCCCAAATGCTGCGATTACAAGCCTGCGCCACCACACCTGTCTTATTCTTTATTTTGAAACAGGGTCTCGCTAAGTTACAGAGGATCCTTCTATCTCAGCCTCCCAAGTACTGGGATTCCAAGAGGGTGCCACCACGCCTGGCTAAACAGGGACAATTATTGCTCCTACTTTACAGCTGGAAATCTGAGGCCTGGGGAAGGGGAGAGGCTCTCGGAGGACTGGGTGCTGGGGCCCAGGGAGGCAGGACCACAGAACTCACACCCCTAACTCCTCCCACCGACCACGCCCAGCACAGGTGGGAGGGGCACTGACCCCCCGGGGTGTAACTGGTAAGGGTCCTGTGGTGCATTTAGAGCTGAGAGTTTACACAGCAGCCCGTGAGTGGCTTCAGGAAACCAATCACCGTGCAGAGCCACGACAGGGACCTCAAGCCAGGTCGTGCAGCCGAGTCGGCGACAGCGCCACTGAACGCTCATCAAGCTGGCTCTCCTTCCCGGTGTCTTTGGAGTTGGTGTTCAGGGAATGTGTGTTTGCTGAAGGATTTGATGTGTTTGCTGCAGGCAAATCTTTGCCTTTCCTGCGCCTGAGCTTCTGCTGAGAGGAGGATCGGGTGGGTGGCTGGGGTTGCAGGCCGGCCTGACTCCATCGCCCTGGTCCCCTGCCCCCTCCAGCCAGGGCTGGCTGCAGACAGAACCTAAATCCCCTGCTCTGCAGGATGGCCAAGGCCTCGGGGAGGTTGAGGGTCAGGGATCGATTTAGTGGCCGCTGCTCCTTGACCTGGGAGGACATGGTGGGCGGAATGGAGGAGGCGCTTGGAGAGGCCAGTTTTCCCTCACTAGATGGACTATCAGAAGATTGGGCGGAAGCCGGGAGTGGTGGCGCATGCTTGTAATCCCAGTACTTGGGAGGCTGAGACAGAAGGATCCCAGGATCTCGGCCAGCCTCAGCTACTTAGTGAGGGTCTCTGCAACTTAGTGAGACCCTGTTTCAAAATAAAGAATAAAAAATAGGACTGGGAGCATTCGGGAGGCTGAGACCGGAGGATCCGAGTTCGCGGCCAGCCTCAGCTACCTAGTGAGGCACTCCGCAACTTAGTGAGACTCGGTTTCAAAATAAAGAATAAAAAATAGGGCTGGGGGTGTAGCTCGGAGGTAGAATGCCCCTGGGTTCAACCCCCAGTACCGCAAAAAAAAAAAAAAAAAAGGACTGGGGGTGTAGCTAGGTGGTAGAATGCCCCCGAGTTCAATCTCCGGTACTGCTAAAAAAAAAAAAAAAAAAAAAAAATAGATCAGGCAGCCTTGTAGGTAGTGAGTGGCCCACGAGTGGAGGGTGGTGTGTGTATGTGTGTACAGAACGTTGCTGCAAGAAAAGAAGTGAGGGTTGGTCGAGGCGACTGAGGTCTTCAGCATTGTGCTTGTCGGTGCTGGGGAGGGAACCCAGGGCCAAAGTGTGCTGTGCAAGAGCTCTGCTGCTGAGCCCCACCCCCAGCCCGGGGGCTTTTTTCTGTGTGTGTGTGTGTGTGTGTGTGTGTGTGTGTGGTATTGGGAATTAAACCTACCTTTACTTTGAGCCTACTACTTTGAGCTTTACGTCCAGCCCTTTTTTAGTATTTTTGAAAGAGGTCTCACTAAGTTGCTGAGAGTTTCTGTAAGTTACTGAGACCGTCTTTGAACTTTCGATCCTTCCGTCTCAACCTCCCAGAACTGGGATTATAGTCATGTGCCACCACGCCTGGCTCTGGGGACTTTTTCAGCGTGGAGATTGTGGGAATTTTTATTCTGATTATAACTCACCAGCCCAAGTGGACCTGAGGGGAAAAGTCAGTTGAGGTGGGGGTGGTAGGGGCGATGCTCAGGCTGGGCCTCCATGCGCCCTGAGAGTCCCTCGGAGGGGACGGAGTCACCGGGCCCTTGACTTCCGACAACATTGCCATCGTCTTGACATTCACAGATGTGCTTTTTTTTTGCAGTACTGGGGATTGAACTCAGGGGCATTCTACCTCCGAGCTACACCCCCAGCCCTGTTTTTTATTCTTTATTTTGAAACAGGGTCTCACTAAGTTGTGGAGTGCCTCACTAGGTAGCTGAGGCTGGCCTCGAACGCAGATCCTCCTGTCTCAGCCTCTCGAATGCTGGGATTACAAGCGTGCGCCACCACGCCCGGCTCCAGATGTGCCTTTCTCTTGCAATCACTTGTCAGCATCTGTTAACCTTTCATTGCAATATTAATAGCAATATTACTAATCATCGACAATCAGTGACCACACTCCCTAGCACGAGCTGAGCACCTACTGAGACAGACTCTGTTTAAGCACTTTATTTATAAAGGTGTATAATCCACCTGACAGTCCCATGATAAAGGCCTGCAGGGGTTTTTTTTGTTTGTTTTTTATTTTTGTGGTACTGAGCTCAGGGGTGTTCTGTCTCTGAGCTACATCCCCAGTCCTACTTTTTTATTTTTAGTTTGAAACAAGGTCTCACTAGCCAGGCTCACATGGTACAGTCCTGTAAACCCAGTACTTGAAAGGCCGAGAAAGGAGGATTGCAGGTTCGAGGCCAGCTTCAGCAACATAGTGAGACCCTGTTTCAAAATGAAACAGAAAAAGGGCTGGGGGGTGGGTGTGGTGGCGCACGCTTGTAATCCCAGCATTTGGGAGGCTGAGACCGGAGGATCCGGGTTCACGGCCAGCCTCAGCTACTTAGTGAGGCCCTCTGCAACTTAGTGAGACCCTGTTTCAAAATAAAGAATAAAAAATAGAACTGGGGATGTAGCTCAGAGGTAGAATGCCCCTGGGTTCCATCCCCAGTACCGCAAAAAAAAAAAAAAAGGGTTGGGGATGTAGCTCAGTGGTCGACTGTCCCTGGGGTCCATCTCCAGTACCAATAAAAAATAAATACATACATAAATAAGAAGTAACTTTTCGGTTCCCACCAGGGACACGGAATAGCATTTAGGGCCCAGAAACCACCGGTTCTTCCAAGTCTAGCTCTTCGGTGGGATGGGGGACCACGTTCATTTAGTTACCTGTCTGCCTGGAAGCCTTGTGCTCGCCTGTGCTGGCGTGGCGCCAGGGTTCCCGTGGCTCAGCTGCTTTGGGCTGAGGCAGAGGCCAGAGGCAGAGGGAGCCCTCTGAGCTACACTCTCAGCCCTTTTTATTTTAATGTGTGTGTGTGTGTGTGTGTGTGTGTGTGTGTGTGTGTGTGTGTTTTACTGGGGATTAAACCCAGCTCCACCCTCAGCCCTTTTATCCTTTTTTATTTTGAAGCAGGGTCCCACTAAGCTGGCTCTGCTTTGCTCTGAGTTCGAGTCCTGACTCCAGCACTCTCCAGCCAGCCTCTCGGAGCCTCGGGGCTGGGTCAGGCTGCTGGCCCGGCGCCTCTAGCAGAAGCCCAGCAGCAGTGGCTCCAGGAGCGAGGAGCTGATTTTTCCCGTGCCAGGGGTTTTTCTCCATTAGCCTAGCAACAAGAAAGGGAGGCTTTCCTGTGAGCGGGTCCAGGGCCCAGGCTCCATCTGTCCCTTCCATCCTTCTGTCTACGAAGTCGAAGATGGCCACCGCCTCATCTCCTCATTCATCCCTGTGTGTGTTTGGGCAACCCAAGGATTTGGAGGCCACCTCTCCTTTTTAAAGGCAGGCTAGAAGGTGCATAGGTCATTGCTAGTTTCCCATTGGCCAGAACCGATCACGTGATCCCTCCTAGCTGCAAGGGAGGCTGGGAGATGAAGTACTTGGCCCAGCAGCGGTGTGACTCATTAGAACCTGCGGGGGGTGGGTTCTGTTATCAAAGGGGAGATGGCAGGGTGGATGAAGGGCAACAGGCACCTCGGATCAGGGAAATAGGTCCAGGGACACGGATGGTGCTCAGGAAATAAAGAGCCTCCTGCCTCAGCCTCCTGAGTCACTGGGATTGCACGTGTGTACCGCCGTATCAGGCAAGGACCAAGCCACTTGCTTGACTGCTAGGAAGGTCAGGAGTGGCGGATAAAAGTTTTTTCCTTCATTCCTTCGCACACACGAATCAATTCCAAGTGGTCCCAGGTGTGGGGCCCAGAGTGGATGCAGGTGGCTGGAGTCAGAGTCCTGATGGGGAAACCGTCAACCTACCCTCTGCAGAAAAAGACGTGGCGGAGCCGGGCGTGGTGACACACGCTTGCAATCCCAGCATTTGGGAGGCTGAGACTGGAGGATCCGGGTTCGAGGCCAGCCTCAGCTACCTAGTGAGGCACCCCACAACTTAGTGAGACCTGGTTTCAAAATAAAGAATAAAAAATAGGGCTGGGGGTGTAGCTCGGAGGTAGAACGCCCCTGAGTTCAATCTCCAGGACCGAAAAAAAAAAAAAAGGACGTGGCGGGGCCCTCTGCCTGCATCCTGTTCTGCCTGGCGGGCCCACCCGAGTCCTCTTCCCGGCCCTTCCTGGGACCCTTGTGCCTGGAGGATCTTGGGAGTCTCTGAACCCTGAGCAAGCCTGTCCGCAGGGCTGGGGCTGGGCCAAAGCAAGCTTTTCCTGGGACTCTGCTCTGGGGGAGAGAGGGCTTCAGGCCTCACTCATTCATTTATTCATTCATCCATCTATCTCTCCTTCACTCATTCCTTCCTTCATGACTCACAGATTCCCAGGTCCACAAGGGGGAACAAGATGGCTGTCATCCCTGCTCTTGAGTTCCAGCCCAAAGGACACTGTCGAGTCCCACACGAAGGGGATTCTCCCCAGTTTCCCCATAGCCGTGGGAGCTGAGGAGCAAAGCAAGGAGCACTGGGTGGGGGTCTCCATTTCACATCTGGTAGATGGGAGGGACCTGAGTGGCGCTGACGCCACATTCTCTGAGCTCGGAGGTCACGAGAGGCTGAGGGTGCAGCTGAGGCGCTGCCAGAGAGAGCTTTGGGGACACGAGACAGAGTCCCCAAAAAGAGTCAGGGCAGAGGCCAGAGGTAGAGGGACCCCCTCTGAGCTACACTCTCAGCCCTTTTTATTTTAATTTGTATGTGTGTGTGTGTGTGTGTGTGTGTTTTACTGGGGATTAAACCCAGCTCCACCCTCAGCCCTTTTATCCTTTTTTATTTTGAAACAGGGTCCCACTAAGTCCCCAAGGCTGGCTTTGAACCTGCAATCCTCCTGTCTCAGCCTCCCAAGTACTGGCATTCCAGGTATGTACCACCATGCCCCGCTTCTAATTGCCTCTTGAAGGTCTCACCTCTCAGCTCCGCCTCAGTGGGGCTCGATTCCAGCACATGAACCCCGAGGAGGACAGAGGAGGACACCTTCAAACCACCGCAGCCTCCCTAGAGGTCTGGACCACGCCCCTCTCTGCACCCCCTCCCGACCCCCTCCCCCACCCCGCACTGCAGCGCTCACCATGGAAACCAGCAACCGCAGGCTGCACATTGATAACAGGCTCGGCGCTCCGGCCCGCCTTGTCTCTGTGCCAGGTCTCCTGGCACGCGCCCAGCAGCCCCAGGGACTGGCCCTGTGTCCCCGTCACCCACCACATCAGGGCAGAGACGCTCAGGGGTCCGGCCCGGTGAGCGCCCGCGACACAGCTCGTCCTGGCACCCTGGAATCCGGGCTGCTTGGACTCTCCCTCCTGGGCCCCCCCCCACCCCAAACTGCAGGACAGTGTTGTTAAATGCAGAAGCTTAGTACCCAGCAGGCCTGCGACTGGCTCTCCACGAATAATTGTTGAATGAATGAATGAATGAATGGTGCGTTCTCTCCCAGGTGCCTGTAGAGGACATCTCACCCTGGGCCGTGCAGCTCCTCGAGCCCCTCCCTCCCACCTGCACTTCTTTCTACAGAGACCCACAGATCTGGGTCCCCCAGGGTGGCAGAGACCACAGCCCGGCCTCCCCTGGGCCCAGCCAGCTGCGTGACCCTGGCCAGCGGGAGCGATATCTCCGGCTCGCTTTCTTCTTCCCTGCAGGCCTTCCCAGCGCGTCCTGTCTCTCTCTCTCTTTTTTTTTTCGGTACTGGGGATTGAACTCAGGGGCGTTCCACCTCCGAGATACACCCCCAGCCCTATTTTTTATTCTTTATTTTGAAACCGAGTCTCACTAAGTTGTGGAGTGTCTCACTAGGTAGCTGAGGTTGGCCGCGAACCTGGATCCTCCAGTCTGAGCCTCCCGAATGCTGGGATTACAAGCGTGCGCCACCATGCCCGGCTCCGTCCTGTCTCTTATAATGCTCAGGACAAGCAGCAAGCTGCGGGGCTGGGGGTGTCTGGTTCCTGGGGCCGGGGAGTTGGAGGGGCGGCCCCCGGGCTTCGTGCCATGGACCCGCTGTCCATCTCACGCTGGGTAAAGTCCTTGAGTCAAAGGCCCCGGTGCCCCGGCCGGGCCAGCCCCTCCTCGGCTGCAGACTTTCCCTGTTGCCTCAACTCCTTCGGGGTGGGGAAGGCTTTGGGGTGCGGGAGGGCAGCAACGGCCCCTGCACCCACAGAGGCCTGCTCCCCACCCAGGCCTGCAACTGTAGCCCCAGCTTACCGGCGCCCCAACCCTGCCACAGCCTGCTCTTACCCGAAAGAGAGAGAGTGAATGTGTGTGTGTGTGTGTGTGTGCGCGAGTGTGTGTGTAGACAGGGTCAGAAAGCCAGGGCCATAGGGAGCAGGGGTTCTCAGGAGAAGCATGGAATCCAGGACCACTTGCTTGGGGAAGGGGTGAGCTTGGGCTCAGGTTCTGGGGCCACCAGGAGCCTGCCTTTTCCTGGGGGGGGCTCCTCAAGGGTCCACTTAACCATGGATTTTACTAGATTTTACTCCATGGTCCTCCGAGGCACCGAGAGAGGGGGGGCAGGCTGCCCAGCAGGGGCTGACCATGGCTGGCACTTTTTTTTTTTTTTTTTGGTACTAGGGATTGAACCCAGGGGCCTTCTATCTCTGAGCTCCACCCCAGACCTATTTTATTTTGAATCAGGGTCTGGCTAAGTTGCCAAGGCTGTCCTTGAACCTGAGATCCTCTTGTCTCGGCTTTATGCACTGGGGTGACGGACGTGTGTCACCACGCCCGGCAGGGTGGCCCCTCGACCCCCAGGCTGGATGGCAGGTGAGATTGTCCCCCCCCTCCGGGGCCTTCTGGCTTTCTTCTCCCTCCTCGCCAGGAAGGACCCAGCTACAAGCGGGCAGCTCCGGCGTGGGTGTGCATTTCCACACCGTGCACACGTCACTACTCCCCGTGGGAATGCACGGACAGTCCTCGGGACCTGCAGAGGCTGTGTCCGGGAGACAGGGCCGCCGAGGACACTGGGCGTGCAGAACTGGTGTGGGGACCTCACAGAGGGGTGGGGGGGCCTGGGGTGGGGGGAGAGCAGCCATGAGCAACAGGACAGGCCTGGGGCTGCCACCTGCTCTGGCCTCGGGCTCGGCCACCCTGCCCGCCGGTCCCGGAGTCGGCGGTGTTTGCTCAGCTGTCCGGGTCCTCTGGGGCCAGCTCTGGACAGCTGCCTTGCTCTGTCTCAGAGAGGGAAAGACCTCGGGGCCCCAGCAGAGTGCAGACCCACCCGGGCCCGGCGAACCCAGCCCTCCGCCCACTTCCCTTGGGTGACTCTTCCAGAGGGGACCCGGGGCTCGGGTCCTCTGCTGAGTGCCGGCTGTGTCCCCCAGGGTCCTGCGTCTCCATGCAGGACAGGCCCCAGGGGACCACGGAGGGGCGCCAGGCCAGCTGTGGGAGCCCTGGCTGTGGCGAGCTCTGGCCTGCCGCTCCAAAATTGGCCCTGCCCCCTCTCCCCGCCCCTCCCCCTCTTCTATTCAGATCTACCCACCCAGTCCTTTCAGTCTACCCCCCACACCCACCCGGCCCCTGACACCCCAGTCCAGCCCTGTTATCTACCACCTCAATGGGCTCCCCGATTCCACCTCTACCCCACAACCCCGCCTCCTCCAGACAGTGAGAGACATCTTTCTGAGCCCGGCGTGGGGGCCCACGCTTGTAATCCTAGTTCTTGGGAGGCTGAGATAGGAGGATCACAGGTTCGAGGACAGCCTCAGCAAGTAGTGAGACCCTTATCAACCTAGTGAGACCCTGTTTCCAAATAAGAAATAGAAAATCGGGCTGGGAGTATAGTTTGGCGGTAGAATGCCTCTGGGTTCAATCGCCAGTACCAAAAGAAAAAAAGAGAGAGAGAGAAAGAGAGAGAGATGTGTTATTCCCTGCCTAAAACCTTCTGTGGCTCCCCATTACCCTCAGCAGGACACTGAAAATAACATGACCGTTAGGCCGGAATGCACAGCCCACACTGGCCCGGGCCCCTCTCTGCCACCTCCCATTACCCTGCTTCTGAAACGGAACATGTTCCAATTGTTCGACCAGCCCTGCTGCTGGGCTCTCACCCCTGGGCCTTTGCACGGGCTGAGTGTCCTCCCCAGAGCACCTCTGCCTGGCCGGCTCCCTGGGGCTCTGGGTCTCAGGTTAGACCTATTTTCTGTTTTTATTTTGAAACGGGGTCTCACTGCTGAAGGTCTCACTAAATTGCTGAGGCTGTCCTCGAACCTGCGATCCTCCTGTCTTGGCCTCTTCTGCCCTTCCCCCTGATGACCACAGCTGGTCCAGGGGCTCCTCCAGGCTCCCAGGGGCCCTCGGAGGCTGTGTGGGGTCCGGGCTGGGACTTCAGGCTCCCTCCCTCAGCTCAGCCTCGCTTGTGAAGGGAGCTAGGAAGGGGCTTCAGGTCGCCCCTCTGGCGCAGACCTGGAGAGCATGCTGTGAGTTGGGAAGGAAAAGGGACCAAGGGACGGGGCGAGGAGTAAGGAGCGTAAGAGTCCAGGCGAGCCCCGGCATGGCTGGGGTGCGGGGAGTCGTGCCCTCTCTCTGGCCGGGACCCTCTGAGGTCAAGTCTGTCCATGCAGGGACCGGGCTGCACAGGGGCAGCGGGTCCTCGGCTGTCAGGGCTCAGACAACCCGCAGAATGACCCCACGCTGGCTCAAAACTCGATAGCCCGAGAGGGGTGGGACACAGGGTGCGGGGGGCTCGGTTGGGGACCCCTGGCCACGCCAGCCCGCAGGGTCTTTCAGCTGGACAGTGAACCCCAGGAAAGCCCGAGCCTTGTTCCCCCATGCAGGCCGCTCAGTCTCCTCCGTAGGTACCTCTTGGGTGCCCAACCTGTGCCAGGTGCAGAGGCCCAGAGGGGCGAGGCCGCAGGTGCTGCCCCCCAGGACCCACAGCCGCCTCCCGGAGCCTGAACATCAAGAAACGGCATGGCAGACACGACAAAGCAATCGGGGCAACCTGCACCCTAATCACAGAGCTCCATGCCAGGCCCCGTGGGGGGTCACGACCTCTATTTGCCAGATGGTGAATCTGAGGCCCAGAGGATGTGTGTGGCAGTGCGGGGGAGCTAGGACCTGCAGCGAAGTGGAACGGAGGACACAGACTCCTACAAACCATGTCTAGGGCTTCGCAATGTCACAAGACTCCGTATTAACTCTCCCCTGGCCCTTAGAATGTCGCAGAATAGGGGTCCGGCTGTGTTCCCTTCCTGCCTCTGTTTCAGCTGCGAAGATGCTGCTGGTGGATTCTGGGGCGTCCTGCACGCCCATCAGCCACAGGGCCTTTGCACATGCCTGGTCTCTGGTCCCCTGATGGTATGTGTGAGAGTATGTAGCCGCGAGGATGGAGGCGGGGCTTCCTGCTGGCTTCAGAAATAACCAGGCCTGGCATGGAGCAGGGGTGCCCCCTCTCAATTTGAAGGCATGAATGGGGGACCACCAAAAGTAGGGCGCATTTCACAACCCAGCAAAGGACAGGCGGATGCTACAGCCCTGTGTGTGTGTGTGTGTGTGTGTGTGTGTGTGTGTGTGTGTTGTGAATATTAATCCAGGGGCATTCTACCTCTGAGCAACACCTCCAGCCCTATTTTTATTTTATTTTTTGCAGTACTGGGGATTGAACTCAGGGGCATTCTATCTCTGAGCTACACCCCCAGCCCTATTTTTTATTCTTTATTTTGAAACAGGGTCTCACTAAGTTGCGGAGTGCCTCACTAGGTAGCTGAGGCTGGCCCGAACCCGGATCCTCCAGTCTCAGCCTCCCAACTGCTGGCATTACAAGTGTGCGCCACCAAGCCCGGCTCCTATTTTTATTTTAAAACAGGGTCTCCCTAAGTTGCTGAGGCTAGCCTCAAACCTATAATCCTCCTGTCTCAGCCTCCCAAGTACTGGATTACAAATGTGTACCACCAAGTCCGGCTGGTGTATGTTTATATCCATAAAACCATCACTGCCATCAAGAGAGTGGACACCCCACCCCCACAATTCCCTGGAGCCCCTTTGTGGTCTCTCTCAACCCCCAGCACCCCCAGGCAACCGTGAGCTCCCAGAGACGAGGC
>PVLC010049053.1:0-10579 GCA_004027655.1 Graphiurus murinus | reverse complement strand
CTCTGCTTCCCACCGTGCTTAGGATGGTGACACGGTTAGCTCGGCCAGCAGGGCTCCAAGGTGGGAAGTCTGTACCATGCCTCCTGGTTCTCTGCTGCAGCCGCAGGAGCCCTCTCAGCCCCTCACATGTGCCTCCTTCGTGGGGCCTTTTCTGTATTGTTCTGATCAGACCCTCAGCGTCTCACCTCCATGCCACCTTCTTATCCTCACCTCTCCCTCCATCAGCTCCTCCACAGAGCAGCTTGTCTGTCTCCATCCCAAGGTGGGGTCTGCCCAGCAGGGACTCGTCCTGCTCCAGGTCACCATGCCAATCTTACATTTATTTGTGGGCTTATTTGGTGGGTGACTTTTCCAGTACACAAAAAGCTCAAGACAAAAGTCTTGCCTGCTTTTGTTATTGGGTCCTGGCACCCAGCGCTGGGCCCATCATGTGTAAGCATTCAATAACGTTTGTTCAGCGGAAGTCAAATGAAGGATTTTTAATATTCACAGCCACCTGGAAAGGAAGCTTTTGTGTCTGTTTCATCAGTGAGAAAAGTGAAGCAACTCAGGAAAGTTAAATCACTTAAGTTATAGATAATGAGACTCAACCTGCGTCTTAGTCCTTTCCAGCTACAACAATCATAAACCAGGCAGCTCATAAAGAAATCTCGTCCTCACCAACCTGAGGGCTGAGTCCAACATCAAGGTGCTGGGGGATTCAGTGTCTGGTGAGGCCCTTCCTCATAGATGGCGCCTCCCTGTGGTGTCCTCATGTGGTGGAATTGGCAAGGCAGCTCTCTGGGGTCTCTCCTTTTTCTTTCTTTCTTTCTTTTTTTTTTTCTCAGTACTGGGAATTGAACCTAGGACCATTCTAATTCCAAGTTACACCCCCAGCCCTATTTTTTATTTTTTATTTTGAAACAGGGTCTTACTAAGTTGTGGAGTACCTGAGTAGGTAAGGTTGGCAGTGAACCTGCGATCCTCCTGTCTCAGCCTCCCAAGTACTAGGATTACAAGTGTGTGCCACCATGCCCGGCTTCTCTGGGATCTCTTTATAGGGACACTAATCCCATTCTTGAGGATCCTGCCACTGTGACTTAATTACCTCCCAGAGGTAACATCATCATCCTAACATTATCATCCCCTTGGGAATGAAAATTTCAACATGTAAAGATTCAAGTCTCACAAAATACACTGTGCTAAGCAAAAGGCAAGGGCAGGGGTAGTATCCCCTTGGTGCTAAATGTCAGGGAGAGGAAGAGGAATGCTATGGGATGCCTGGCTCATAGCATGGCACAGGGCACCTCTGCCAACAAAGCTTTATCCCCCAAAAGAATATGGCCTCTATCAAAAGCATAAGAACATTAATAACTTCTTAAAATTAATGACTCTTTACCTAACAATTCTGTTTCTAGTAATTTTCAGGAAATTTTAGGAGATGTACCCAAGAATTTATGTACAAGGATGTTCATCATGGTAATATGTTCAAATAGAGAATAATTAAACTATGATACATTCTTATAATGAATTTTGAGTGCATATTTTTAAAGACTATTTAAATGACACAAGAAAATGGTTAAATATAACAGAATTAAACGAACAATGGGGATGTAGCTCAGTGGTCGAGTAAATGTCTAGCATGTATCAAGTCCTGGGTTCAAGCCTGAACATCACAAGGAAAAAAAAAAGACACTGGGCTAATAAAAGGACGCATGATTCCATTTTAGTGGCCTATGTTTCTACCTATACATAGTGAAGAAAAATAAAGCACAACAAAATGTTAACTGGATATCTCTGAGGAGTAAGATTGCAAGCAATTTATATTTCCTTCCACGTACCTCATTGTATTTTCAACTTTACCACGAGCATGTGTTCTTTTATAATGAGAAAAAATGCTATTAAAAAGCAATTGACCATGTAATAAGCTCAGGAGGTTGTTGTTATGTTTTTAAACCGCTGTTTCTAAATTATTTGGAAAACAAATAATTTTGAGTAATTCTTCTTTACTAATGTTCATGTTAGGTTATTTAAATAACAGAAGACCACAGGGAGACACTGAACTTCTTATTTCAGCTCCAATACATAAAAAGTTCAAAAGTCGTCATTCCCATCCTTACCAGAAAAAGCTGGACAGACTGAGAACCAGTGACTGTTCTTAGATTGATCAGAGAACAGAGTTTTTGGGCAAACGGTCTCCCTAAAATGTGGATAGTCGTATCCAGAGTCCCAGCCCAGATCTACTTACCTAGGGCAGAAGTGCTGGGGCCTAGTCTGGTAGGCGGCATCTGAGGACCCCAGTCTTAGGGGAAGCCCCTTGCTTTTGGTCGCATAACCTCCAGGAACCCCACCAGTTTCTCCACAGAAAGATCAAAGAAAGTTCCTTTAATGGTTCTGGCAGGGAGATGGAAGAATAACCCTGCAATATATCCAGAGCTTCCTCTATAAGGAAGGCTCGCTCCCCAGGGAGATGACTGTAGGTTTTAGGACCCCGAGGGGAAAGGCATTCTCACCCTAGTCCCTTCTCTCCTTCCTATTTCACCCAAGAGAGACAGGAAAGCTTTCTAAGAGGACACACACAGGCCAGAAACTCAGGCCTGCTAAGAAACTGGAGTTTTCCTCATAGGATCAGAGGACTCTCCCTCCCACAGGCCTCGCCAGCACACTAGGAAGGGTCAGAAAGAGCTGCAAGACACAGGCTCTCTCTGAGGAGGAGTATGCAGGGAAGCCCAAAACCAGGAGAGAAAACAAAAACAAGGACATTGGAGGAATATGAAGTCTCTGGCAGTAGCTACAACAAATACTAAACAAAGCCCAACTCCTAGCCAGACTAACACAGATCCTCACACCAGATGCCTACTTATCTCAGTTCCTATTACCCAATAAGACATGTCCAGCTTTCAACAAAAATGCCAAAGCACGCTAAAAGGTAAGCAGCACAGTCAGAAGAGGTCAAGCAAGCAGGGAACCAGACTCAGATATGATAGAGTTATATTTATCAGAGAGGGAATTTAAAACAACTATCATTAATACATAAAGGGCTCAAATGGAAAAAGTAAACACGCAATAAACAGATGAGTGATGTAAGGAAGCAGAGAGACTGAAATTCTAGGAAATAATGCAAGGCGAATGCTAGAAAAGAAAGCACTGTATTATATTATAGATTTAAAATGTTCCCCAGACTTCATGCAATGCTATGGAGGCAGCCATGTTCAGAGGTGGGTCCCTGGGGGCACGACTGGGTACAGTCTATCCTGCCCTTGCCCAGCTCCAGCATCTGGCGCTGACCCTCTCTGTCTCTCTCTGACCGGTTTCCCCCCTGCTCCCTGCCATGATGCCCTGAAGACCTGCAGCTCTGGATCCTGCTTGGCAGCCAGTATAACATGGACTATACTTATATTTGGACTGAAATCTCCAGATTCATAAGCAAATAAATCTTCCTTCTAGAAGTTGGGTGTGTCAGGTCCAAACTACACATGAAGACTAGTGTTATTTAAAGATAGACTTAATGTTAGTTAATGTGTATATTATAAACTTAGGCAGCCACTAATTTTTTTTTAAAAAAAGAAACATAACTGAAAGCAAATTGGAATAAGTCGGGTGTGGGGGTGCACACCTGTAATCCCAGTACTTGGGAGGCTGAGACAAAAGGATCACAGGTTGAAAGCCACTCTCAGCGACCTACCGAGGCTCCCAACAATTTAGTCAAATCCTGTTTCCAAATAAAAGTAAAACAGGACTGGAGTGTAGTTTGAAGGTAGAATGCCCCTGAGTTTAACCCCTAGCAAAACACACACACACACACACACACACACACACACACACACACACACACACACATTAGAGTAGGTGTCAGGAGCCCAGAGTTGTAGACCTCACCTTTCTGGGCTTGTTTCTTCATCTGTGAAATAATATGGTTAGAATAAGTTATCTGTCTTTGGTCTCTTTCCTGTTCTGCAATTCTATTACCAAAATTATTTTAATTAAAAAGCCTACCTTCTACCTTTTTAATTTAAAAAAAGTAATATCTACAAGGAAGAGCTTTTTAAAGGTATAAAGAGACTCATAATTCTCTAATGTATTATGTGAGTATGTTTGGGGTTTTGTACATCCAAATCAGGAGTTGACCGCAGTAGCTCTCTGTAGTACATGGATGTTGGATTTGCTTACCCATTCGGCATTCCTCAATGCCTTGTGCTTAAGTAAAGAACAAGGCCAAAAGAAAAAGGCCATTTCACAGTATTGATCTCACTGCCAGCAACATCACAGGACATGTGCCTTTCGATCCAAAAAAGGAAAGAAACCAAGCTGCTTTCCTTGACTAAATAGAGCTCATGATTAGTTTGTGATTACCTCCAGATCTGTCAAGACATTCTTTCCCTGGCTGGCCATCAATACATTTCTGAGTGCAGTGAACAACTTTATGGCTATAACTTCCCTGCCAATCAAAAAAGTTTTGTTCTTCTAGATTCTTGCTTAAGTTGCAGTGTTCATTAAAACAAGAAAAATAAGTCACTTCAGGGCTAGCTGAGAGCACTGTGGGAATGACCTGCCCCTTTTGAAATGCGAAGCTCATCTTGCTCCAGGTGAAAGCTACTGAAACAAACCTAAAAGCTCACAGCTTGGTTCAGTCTTGTCTCCAGACTTTCCTGCTCTAACCCTTGCAATAAAAAAATCCCCAAGCACAATTCTAGCCAAAAGGGCTTGTTTCCGCTTTAAAACCCTCTGCCTAGTGGCAGACAGAAATGCTTTAGGCCTCATACCTGTTCTAGCAGTACCCTGTATCCTATTTTTGACCTACTGGGAAATCAAAGTGGCATAAAAATCAATGTTTCACTTTGAAGGAAAAAGGGCTGCATGAGCAGACATCGATATACTCCTTCCTGGATTAGACAGGTCTTCGAAGCATACCTCGCTAAATAAATTCCAGCAGAAAGGCCCACAGGAGTTGGATGCAGGTGTTAGTTGGAGCAAAGAGCAAAATTTTGCTTGTTTCAAGGCCTTTGACTAATCAGGGACTCACAGAAACTCAGACTAAGGGTTGTAGTCCTTTCCAGGACATCAGGGTATTCACCCCAAGAGCTCTGAAGCTCAACTTCAGACAAGCTGAGTCGCAGGAAAGCTCAAGCTCGACAGCTAGATGAACTGTTTGTCATCACTTCCATATAATTTGGTTATGTTTGGGACAGAATGCTTTTTTTTCTTACAGGGTAAAAAAATAACTTTAAGCTGCTTTTTCAGCAGACATCACAGTCTTACTGAGATACCAAGACCAAAGCTCTACATTTAAGGAAATCATTCTTCTCTCCTTATTTTGCCAGCTGACAATGCACTTCTCATCCTAAGCCACACTAAAAGAAAATGCACTGACTTCTGGCATGTTCCTGCCTTCTGAGCACAGCCTAAACATGAGCCTTGCTGAAAAGATAAAGCACTGCTGGGCATTTGCCTCTTCGCCAAGAATTTCCAAAGGAAAAAGGGTTCTTTGGTAATGATAAGGCAATGTTTGTCTCCGTTTTTAGTGATGAATGAATTCAGGTTATATTGTACTTGTAAAGATCTACATAACTTGAGAGAGAGAAAGAGAGAGGGTGGGGAGGAGAGAGAGAGAGAGAGAGAGAGAATATGAATAAAGCTAAACATAGATTCCCAATGTCTACTCTGGGGGGTGGGGGTGGAAGGATCCAGGAGGATGGCAGAAGCTTCAGGTACAATTGGGGGCATTGAATAAAATGGGGGAGGGGGAGGCTGAGTATTTTTTTTTCTTTAAAAGATGTGGTAAGCCAGTATGTTTGGGGAATCTATGAGGGAATTTCAGAGACTGAGAAAGTTGAAACTTTCACCAGGTCCAATAAATGTACCTTTTCCATAGCTCAGCTATGCTATTTTTCTAGGTTTAAATGAAATTGCACAACTTTTGTAAATGAACACTGGCAATCTAGTGGTTGGTAAGAGCTCAAGTAAAAAAAATAAGTAAATAAATAAATAAATAAATAAATAAATAAATAAATAAATAAATAAAAACAAACAAAAAACACTGGGAATTTCTAAGGCAGGTTGTAATGTTCTCTGAACTTGTCCACACAATGGAGAGGGTTGGTGCTCACCATCCTTTACAGCATCAAGGCATTTTGTGCCTCCTGAATAAAATTGAGGAAGCAATCAGAGAATTCCACAAAAAGGTACATTCCACAAGACAAGTTCCTTGAATTCTTCAAAAAGATAAATCAATGACATGAAAAAAAGGACAATTCTAGATTTAAAAACTAAACAAATACAACATATTGATATGTAAACAGATTCTAGATCAAACATCATATGGGTATCATAAAAAGACATCTTTAGGACAGCTGAGAAAGTTGGAGGTTGAATTGTTTTGTAGGTGTTATTATAGTAATAATGTTAATTTTCTAGGTACATAATAGTACTAGTGGATGTGCAAAGGTACATCATTCTTAAATGCATGCTGAAGAACTAGGGGATGAAGTGCTATAACTTCTGTAGGATCTAAACTTTACTTTCAAAGTTTAGCAAAAATAAGTGCACATATGCTATATGCACATATGCATGTATGTAGTTATACATTTATGTGGAGAGTGAATGTGGCAAATAATCAAGTTTGATGAAAGGTATACCAGGGTTCATTGTACTATATATTTCTGAGGATAGTCTACCTCTGAGCTATCCCCCCATTTTTTAAGTTTTTAAACAGGGTTTTGCTATATTGCTGGGCTTGTCCTTGAACCTGAGATCCTCCTGTCTTAGCCTCCTAAGTACTGAGATTGCAGGCGTACATCACCACACCTGGCTCACTGTACTATTTTTTCAATGTTTCTGTGGATTACATTTTTTTTCTAGTCAGGGGAAACATTTTTGTTTCTCAAGACATAAATCTCTTGTTTTCGTTAGCTTTCCAGCCACTCTTCAATTTCAAGTCACTTGGGGTTTAAAGTTTGTATAGAAAACCACATCCCATTGTAGGTGAACTTTGTTTTAATTCCTGGATTTAGGAATTAGCTGTGAGGCTACAGAGAAACAAACATTTTTAAAAACTCACATTCTGTGTATCAGCAACTTCAAATGGCAGTGAGCCTGGAGTCTTCAAGCTGCCCTGTTCTAGCACAGGGCCATTCACATTTCCATACCCTCACCTAACTGTGTTGCCTTAGAGCAGGCGTTAAGCAGGTGTCCCCTCCACCTGCTGCTCCTGAATGTGCACTTCAGTCGGAACCCCTCCTTTCTTACACCATCAGGCGAATGTGTTCCTGCTGACTGGTACAACTTGATGCAGGCAGGTACCCCCGGTTCCAATCCCAGAAGGTAGCAAGCACCACAGAAAAACAGTAATTCAACAAATAATAGTTGAATAAAGGAATAAAGATCTAAAAATGAAGATTTCTCAAGAGAAATTATAAAAGTTTTTTAGCATGCAATGATGTGGCTTCTCTATTAGGACTAGTAGGAGAGAGGGAGGGAGGACCAGTTTGTGATGAAACTTTAAAATGTTATTGCTGGTCACCTAGGCCTTTGTCAAAGGGTTTGGCGAAGTCTCTGTGATATAAGTTGAAAAGAAATATGTTCATGGAATAGAAACGATTCCATGTGCTGTGGATTGAACCCAGGGCTTCGTGCATGCTAGGCAAGTGCTCTGCCACTGAACTACATCCTTGGCACCATATTACTTTTCTAAGCTTTTTACATAGCTCATTTTAACCCATGAGTCAATCTGAACCAAATGATTCCTCTGAGACAAGCTTTTTACTTTTAAGGTTTTTACAAAGTAGCTGTTTTAGTTTTTCTATGGCACTATAATGAAATCTGTCCGGAAATGGAGTATTTTACGGTAACTAAAGAACTATAGCACGTTTGAGAATTTCTGATAACACTGGTGGGAACAGTACTTCAAAAGGAAATAATTACCTCTAGCAATAGAAAGATATTACTATTCTTAGATCAGGCTTGTGGACTAACAGTGATAAAGAAAATGTCACTTTAGAGGAGTATTCAGGTTTTAAATAAAGAAAATTTACAAGGTAACTAAGATTTGCTGCCTGTAGTACCACTGCCTATTAGCACAGAAACAGAGCCAGAGTTAAAATCCCCCTTTATAATTCACTGGGTAATTTTTATAAACTCAGTTTGTGTGTGTGTGTGTGTGTGTGTGTGTGTGTGTGTGTGTGTGTAGGGGTGGAAATAATCAGACAATCAATCAAAAGTGAGGTATCTTTGGAAATTTAATTTGGACTGTATTTTCTTCCTCTTGCTGAAAGCATCAGACATTTTGGGTCCCACGGCTTACAAAGGGACAGTGGGTTTCCCACAGTTACACACTGTACCCAACTTTCTATAGAAAGATAAAACATTTCCAACCTTGCTTTTGAGAATTTCCTAAAAATGCTTTAAAGGTTCCTTACAATAAATGGCAAGTAAAGCAAAGTAAGGCTTTATTTTCTCCTTTTCCCCTTTTTACGTACTGCACGATGGAGGAATAAGGAAGGAAGACTGGTGTATCAGTGTTGATACCCTGGGTCCTCTGAGGTGCACCCTGTCACACTGAGGCCCCGATGCATCCCCCTGCACTGGGGAACCTGAGAAGGGTAAATGCTGAACAGCCTCTTAATTCCCGGGCGGGACTTCCACAGCACAGGAGTGACTGGGAGCTTCCCAGTTCTTCTTGGGGGTCCAGGGCTGTTGGCCTATAGGAATAACAAAGAACCTAGGAACAAACTGTGGCCAGAGATCTCCCACCTGGTACTGTGGCACCACAGGTTCACATCTGTGGACTTTGTAATATATGTTTACAGATTAAGTGTATTTACTGAAAATAAAATGAGAAAAAAAAAAACTTAGCTAATTTCTAATTTCTGTAACAAATTACTAAGATGAAAATAAAAGCATGTGTCTGATAAAACATGTTTTCTATGTCAGATGAAAACAACTCCCTTGCAAGGTAATCTTAGTAATGTATATTTGTTGCTATTTATATATTTTTTCCTGGTGCACAAATTTCTTTAATTGCATTATCTGAACAGCTTTGTCATTTTTCAAACTTGTTTCATTAGCTTAAAAAACAGATAAGGCAGCCAAATTTAACTAATTTTGGTTCAGAAAAACATATCAGACATCAACCTTCATCTTCTCCAGTGTTAAAAGTACATGATTAAAAGGCAATCAAAGTTTCTTCTCTTAACAGGAAACTAAGCAGCTATTGTCAATATATGTACCTCTAGCAAACACAGGGCCCCTTCATAAATATAAAATTAAATTCTTTTGAGGAATAAGTTTGTGATTTTAGTTATGGGGAATTTATATCTATTCTTTATATTTTGTAGTAAAAAAATGTATGGTCTTGTCTTCTTTATCTTCATACACAAATCACTTCATCATCTCAGCAGGCTCTCACATACAGATGGCAGGCTGGGTTATCCCGCTTGTTTCAGGAAGGGGGGTTGGTGCACAGCCACATGGCATGTGCTCTTAGAATCCTTGCAAAAACTCTTGTAGCTGGGTGACGATCTCTGTGTCCACTGTCTCCATGAGGGACTGGAAGCCTTGTTCTCCCAATACCTCCTGCTGTGCCTTGAGCTTCTGGTAGATGAACTGCTGCAGTGACACCGTGTGCACAGGGTCCTTCAGGGCCAGCTGTGGGACAGAGAAGAGCCAAACCGTGTCAGAGAAGCGAAACAAGATCTCTTACATGCAACTTACTACAGTTCTTTGTAATCTCTTCCCCAATTACAAAATTCCTTCTCATTCCCTTCTAAAATATTCTCATGGTATTCAGTTCATCAAACCTCAGTTTTCTAGGGTCCTCTGAACCTGTTATTCTGATTAGTCTAGTTTCTCAAGAGCTGAGGGCTCATCCATTTAAAGTATCAAAACCTGGTAGAAAACCCCTCCTAAAAAGAACAGAACATGCTAATGACCAATTCAACACAAGTGTCCAGGAATGTCACTGGGAATACCAGGTGGTCTACTGCAGCAATGCAGCGATGCCCTCAGGGCCAGGGAGAAGACAATGCCCTAGCCTGGATTTCTATGCTATTTAAATCAGTGTCCATGCTTTTCATTGGAAAAAAAATAAGAGATATGATATTTAAGGGTGTGCTATGTACATTGATGTTATTAAATTAGAAAAATAACAGTCTATTTAGATATCTATTAGCACGGTCACTCAAGCAATGCCTTTGATATTACTCCTCAGAAATATAATTAATAACCATATTTGCTCATTCTGTGACAACATCCTATAAAACCAAATATACGCTACAATATGTTGATCTTACTATACATGAACACCAGCTGATGATGTAGACAATGGAGGGAGGAAAGAAAAAAAAAGGAAAAATTGGATGAGATTTCTATTTGCAATCGAAATGTCGTCTTTGGATATGCTATCTGATTTCTCTGAATAAATCATTTGTTTCTGTCTGTAAGCTTATTAAAGGGACTGAGAAATCTGAACAAGTGTAAACTATCTGTAAGAAAACACCTGCTCCCTATATCTCCCTACTGCTCCAATAGCCTCTGTGGTTTCAAGAAGCAAGATCACTGAGCAAGTCTTATGAGAAACACAAGTCTTTCCATACAATGTTCCACA
>PVLC010049052.1:0-10561 GCA_004027655.1 Graphiurus murinus | reverse complement strand
CCATTGTTTTTACCACCCCAAAGTTCAGAGCTTGGTATATGCCACTTGGTGTAAATGCGGTGGAATAGATGACCGTAGGCTGGCTGTGCCATGCCAGGGTCTCTCCCCCCTCACTCCTTCCTTCTTGGCTGGTTTTGTAGAAGTAGTTGATTTCTGTGTGTGTGTGTGTGTGTGTGTGTGTGTGTGTGTGTGTGTGTGTTGGGGGGGCAGCAGTGCCCTTTTCTCAAGACAGCATCAAGGTCCAATTGCCAAAGAGAAAACAGCAGCCTCCTTTCCCTCTGTGATTGGTTTAGACACAGACACATGACACAGTTCTGACCAGTCAGATGCACAGGGAAGTTCTCAGGCGAAATCCACAGAATGTTCTGGTTCTCTTTCTGCTGCTCATCCTGGCTCCATGAGCCGAGATTCCAAGAGCTGCTGCAGCCACCCAGTAAGCAAGGAGGTACCAGGCTGGAAATGAAACCCAACGCCAAGGCGGGAACCTGGCCCTGGATAGCACGCCTGAGCAGCTTACCCTTCCTGGGAATGGCCGTCTTTGAAGTGCCTGAGATTTGAGATAATAAACTGTGTTTCTTGCTGGAACTGCCTTTTGTCAGGTTTTGTTATTTGCCACTGAAAACATTCTGTTGCAAATAGGATCATATCGAGGGTGTTTCATGATATACTAGGAACATTTTTACAAGTCGTTTTTACAAGAATTTTTCATCTATAATGGGATTTTTATGGCTGCATCATATACAACACGTTATGAGACATTTAGATATTGCCAATTTTTGCCACTATAAGTAACAACATGATGTTACCCTGTGCACACAGTTCTGTATGTTCATCTAGTTCTGCGGGTAATTTTCTAAGAATGAAACTACTGAGGAGATAGTATATATTATTTTAAGTCTTTTAATAATAAAAACAGTATTAATGTCTTAATAATAGAAGACATCTTACTAATAAAAGATTTGCATTCATTTGTAGTTGTGTCAGTGATGTATATCTATGTCCATTTCTCCCTGTCACCAACTTTCTTTGTTAGGATTCCATTTTTAAATTTTTCATTGAAGTAGAATATATATATATACAAATTTGCACAAGTCATATTTAATTATGACAAACTGAATACCCCTATATAACCAACAGCCAAGTTAGGGAACATCTCTAGTTCCAGTAGGACTTTTGTGGCTCCACCTAGCCAGTACTCCCCCAGGAATAACTCAGAGCCAGTAGCTACAGTTTTGCCAATTCTTGAGCTTCCCATAAGGAGCTTATGCAGTATGTAGACTTTCATGTCTACCTCTTTTGTTCATTGCTATATCCATGTGATTCAACTATGTTATTGAGAATATAGAACTGTGTTCCTTTTATTGTGGTGTAGTATTCCATTGTATGATACACCAGTAATCCATTTTACCATTGATAGACATTTGAGTCATGCCAAACCCTTGGCTATTTTGAACACCCCTGCTATAAACATTTATAAATGTTTTTTGATGGAGATAGATAGATGATTGATAGATAGAAGATAGACAGATGATAGAGATAGATAGATAGATAGATAGATAGATGATAGATATCCTTCGAATAGCTACCTAGGATTTATATTGTTAGACAATGGGGTAGGTGTATGGTAAATTTCATACAAAATGTTTAGTTTTCTAAAATAATATATGAGAGTGTTCCAGGAGTCCCATTTCCTTTACAACACTTAGTATTCTCAGTCTTTATTTTTACTTATTCTGGAGAGTGTATAATGACATCTCTTTTGTAGTTTTAATTGGCTTTTTCCTGCTGACTGATGATGTTGAGCACCTGAGTAGCACTCACATGTTTACTGGCTATTTGGGTATCCTCTCTTGTGAAATGCTTACATTTTTTGCCCAATGTTTAATTGGGTTGCTTTATTGATTCATTAGATATATGTATTGCTAATATCTTCCCCAATGTGTGACTTATCTTTTCACTCTCCTGATGCCTTTTAATGACTATAAGTCCTAAATTGTAATAATATCTATTTTATGATTAGAGTCATTGGTGTTCTAACAATTTTTTGCATATCCCAAGGTGTCTTAGTCCATTTTGTGTTGTTATAACAAGATACCTGAGTAGAGACTGAGTAACTTATAAAGTAAAGAGGTTTATTCAGTTTACAATTCTGGTGGCTAAAGGATCCAGACAGCAAGATGCTGTCCCCGTGAGAGATCCCTGCCTGCATCCCAACAAGAAAGCAAGAGACTGGTGAGTGGCCAGGCTCATTTATTTTTTATAACAACCCTCTCTTGATGGAACTAATTCTCTCCTACCAGACCTGACCCACTCTTGAGAGACAGAATCATTCTATTCATGAGGGTGGAGCCCCTATGACCTAACTCCCTCCCACTAGGCCCAACTCTTAAGGGTTCCATCACTTCCATATCACCACACTGGGGACCACGCTTCCAGCACATGAGACTTCGGGGGACACACTAAAACCAAAGCCAAAGCATCATACAAGATCATAGAGATATTCTTCTATGTCTTCTTACAGAAGCTTCATTGTCTTGTCTTTCATATTTAAATCTATGATCCACTTCAAATTATATTTGCATACGGTGTGAGGTCGGGATCAAGGATCCGTTTTCCCCAGATAGATATACCACTGACCTAAGAACATGAGAATATTTATTTAAAAGGCATCCTTTCTCCACTGGGATGCAGTGGTACCTTTGTCAAAAATCAATTAACTATACAAGGTGAGTCTGTTGCTAGACTCTATGACACTGCATTTTTCTATTTGTGCATCCTTGAATTAAAATGGTGTAGTCACCAGGCATAGTAGCACATGCCTGTAATTGTAGTACTTGGGAGACTGAGGCAGGAGGATCATGGGTTTGAGATCAGCCTGGACACTTAGTCAGATCCTGTTTCAAATTTTTTTTTTTTTTTTTTTTGCAGTACTGGGGATTGAACTCAGGGGCATTCTACCTCCAAGCTACACCCCCAGCCCTATTTTTTTTCTTTATTTTGAAACCGAGTCTCACTAAGTTGCGGAGTGCCTCACTAGTTAGCTGAGGCTGGCCGCGAACCCAGATCCTCCGGTCTCAGCCTCCCGAATGCTGGGATTACAAGCATGCGCCACCACACCCGGCTCTGTTTTAAAATTTAAAAAAGCACAGTGGGTGTTGCTCAGAGATAGAACACCACTGAGTTCAATCCCCAAGACCAAAAAAACACAGACACATACACAAAAAACTGCATAGTTTTCTTTTCTCTATAGCTTTATATTAAGTATTAATGTCTGGTGCTGTTAGTCTTCTTTGTTCTTCGAGAGAAATTTGACTCTTCTGGTTTCTCTGCATTTCTGTGCATATTTTAGAATCAGATTTTCAATTTACCTGTAGTATTTTGATTGCAATGGCACTGAATCAACAGGCTTCTTTGGAGAGATATTAGTATCTGCAACCAAACAGATTTGATTGTTCCAATCAATAAACATAGGACGTCGATCCATTTATTTTTATCTTACCTAATTTCCTTCAGCAATGTTTTATGGTTTTCAGTGTGGATAACTCACAATTTTTCATTACATTCATTCTTGATTTTAAAAATGCAATCATAAATGGTGGTTTTAAAAGTTCTACTTTCAGTTTGTTTTGCTGGTATATAGAAATGCAAAATGGATTTTTGTGAAGTCACATTGTTTAATGAAGCTTTCTCTTATGGCTTAGTTAGGGAATGTTCACTCCAATCTTTGGTGTTCAGAGGTGGGGCTTTGGGGGAGTGATTAGATCCTGAGGGCTCTGACCTCATTGGTGGACGAATTTGTTGATGGCGGCATGGGCTGCTGGAGGGTGGAACCCAGCTGGAGGTAGTAGACCACTGAGGGCGTTCCCTAGAAGCATTTATCTTCTCTATTCCCTACCCCCCAATTCCTGGCTGCGTGAGCTGAGCAACTTTCCTTCACCACACCCTTCCACCGTGATGTTCTGCCTCACCTCAGGCCCAAAGCAATGGAGCCAGCCAAGCATGGACTGAAAACTGAGCCAAAATAAATCTTTCCTCCTTTAAGTTTTCAGGCACCGGGGTCATATCAATGAAAATCTGACTAACACACCTTCCGAATGTGCTTATTAATTGTAACCATTTGCTTATAGGTTCTTTCGAGCTTTCTGCATACACCATCCTGCCATATGTGAATAAATAGTAGTTTTACTCTTTCCTTTAGAATCTTGTACCTTTTATTTCTTTTTCTTGCCTTGTTGCACTGGCTAGAATCTTCAGCACAACACTGAATAGAAGTAGTGATAACAGCCTTGTATTTTCTTAACTGTAGAGGAAAGCCTTTACTGTTTCACTCTTAAAATATGTCACGTAAGCCAGGCACAATAGTGCACACCCATAATCCCTGTACTTGGGAGACTAAGAAAGGAAGATCACAGGTTCAAGAACAGCCTCAGCAACTTAGTGATACCTTCCCTTCAGCAACTTAGTGAAACTCTGTTTAAAAATAAGACAGGGCTGAGGATGTAGCTCAGTGGTAAAGCACCCCTGGGTTCAGTCTCTACACACATGTGTCACCTAAGGGTTTTTGTAGATACCTTGTATTACATTAGGAATGTTTCTATTTCTGTTTCTTGGTGTTTTATCATGAAACAGTGTTGAATTTTATCAAGTAATGTTTCTGTATCTATTAAGATGATTACATATTTTTCTCCCTTTTTCTGCTAATATGGTGAATTGCATTGAAGGAATGTTAAAGTAACCTTGTATTCTTGGAATATGCACCATTTAGTCTTGACATATTATCCCTTTTATATATATCACTAGATTTGATTTGCTAATATTTTACTTAGGGTTTTTGTATTTATGTTAATGAGAGATATTGGCCTATAATTTTCCTTTCCTTTCTTGTGAAATACAGTAATAAAAATGTCAGGTTTTTAAATAAGGGTTATGGTGGCCTTATAAAGCACGTTTGGAAGTGTTTTTCTTTCCCTATTTTCTGAAATAATTTATAGAACATTAGCACTGTTTCTTCCTAGATATTTGTAAAAATTCACCAGTGAAACTCCCTGGCCCTGGAAGCTCATTTGTAGAAAGAGCTTAATTATGGATTTAATTTTCAAATCAGTATCAGACTACAATGTTTTTAATCTAAGTTGTTGCAAATTAAACTAAATAACATACATAAAGGCTCCCAGCAGAGTTCCTGGCTCAGAATAGGTGCTCACTAAACACCGGCTGGACTTGGTTATCTGGATCTTAGGGGCAATTAGCCAACTGTATCACTGAAGGGTTACTCTTTTAAATCTTCAAACATTCAAACTTCACTCTGTCCTTAGATATGTCTCACAGTTTTCACTATCCTTTAATTTAAAATATTTTCTAATTGCTGTGTGATTTCTTCTTTGGCCCCTGGACTATTTAGCAGCATGTTGCTTAATTCCCAAACATTTGGAGATTTTCTAGTTACCTTTCTGTATAGATTTCTCATTGAATTCCATTCCAATTAGAAAGCATATTCTGTGTAAACTTCAGGCCTTTGAAAAATTTGTTAATGGCTTTAAAGTTAATATAGTTCATACTAGTTGCTGACATCATCTATTTCATAAATGTTCCACAAGCAGATCAAAAGAGTATTATTCATTTTATAGTTTTTCAGTATAATGTTATATATATGGTAACTAAATGAGACTGGTTAATCGTGTTGATTAAATATTCAGGATTTCAATGTTTACTGTAAGATTGTGGCCATGGGTTATTGAGTAGAAGACCGCAGAGGTAAAGTACTGTCTTCACCACTCTATTCAAGTACATAGATCATCAGCATGGTTTATGACCTGGTGTTGACCAGGGCAGCAGGCTGAGGGGGTGCTTGGCAGGTTTCTCCACTGGGAAGCTACTTCCCCTTCCACTCTGTATGCAGTGGAAGGGGGCCACCTTGTGCACTGCACTCAGGAGGGGGCGTTACCCCCCCAGGGGACAGAGTGTCCACATCAATTACAGATTGAATTCTTCTGCACGAGAGATTTCTCTATCCCTCCCCATTTGTTAATTTATTGCACCATTGATTTATCAATATATCAGTGCATACATTGATTTATTATCATGGACTCATGGGTATTTATTTTATGCTTTTGTTATAATCCAGTAGCACTTTATTAATTTTATTATCCCAATTATTCCATCGGGATTTCTGTTTCTATTCTCTTTTGACATAGCTCATCAATGTGTGGATTTTGTTTTGTTTGTGTGATACTGGGGATTGCTCAGAGGGGCATTCTACCTCTGAGCTATGTCCCCAACCCTATTTTACTTTTCAGTTTGAAACAGGGTCTCACTAGGCTGAGAGTCTTGCCAAGTTGAGGCTGTCCTCAAACCTACAATCTCCTGTTTCAGCCTCCCAAGTACTGGATTACAGGTGTGTACTACTGTATCTGACTTCTTTTTCTTTTTCTTTTGAGTCCTTCCTTACTTCCTAGGACTGTAGTTGTTCCAGGCTTATTTCATATATTTCCTTCCTAGAATCAGGAGCCCTGATTCCTTTGTCTCCAAGGTGCCCTGATTTCTTTCCTGGAGTGTGGTATACTGTGCAGTTGCTCCTCAACTGATGATGTGGTTTATGCACAGATAAACCTATGAAAAACTGAAAATGGTCAGGCATTGTGTGGATGCCTGTGACCTCAGGCTGAGTCAGGATGATTGCAGGTTCAAGGCCAGCACGTGATAACTTAGCAAGATCCTGTTTCGAAATAAAAATAAATAAATAAATAAAAAGGGCTGTGAGTTTAGCTCCATAAGAATACCCCTGGGTATTCCCAGTAAAACACACACACACACTTGAAAATATTATGAATCTGCAACTGTTTGGGTTGAGAATGTGTCCCAGACCATATGTGGTAGACAAGGCGGTCATGTTGGAGACGGTACTAGGTGGTGGAGGGGGGTCCCTGAAGGTGTGGTTGGGGACAGTGTTTCCCTGGCAGGTTGCTTTGGCTTCTTGCTCTCCTCTCTCTCCTGCCACCATGAGCTGAAATATACTCCCTCCTCCTCTCTGCTCCCCATTGTGATGCACCGAGGACCAGCAGCCCCGGCTTCAGCTTGGAAGCTGACCTAATATGGACCAAATCTCCAGAACTGAGCAAATACGTTGAGGTCATCAGGGATTTCAGATCACAGCAGCGAGAAGTTGACTGAAACAAAATCAAATGCATTTAGTATACCTACCCTACTAAACATCCTAGCCTGGATGGGTTGTTTAATTCCTTATTTTAAATATGCTCATAACATATTCACCTATAGTTATGCAAAATCATCCAACACAAAGGCTATTTCATAGTGAAGCATTGCATATCACATGCAATTTACTGAATACCTTTATGTAAAAATTACAGGGCCGACTGGGAGCTGTAGCTTTCTGTTTCTGCTCAGTGTGGAGGGAGAGCATTGTATTGCATATGACCAGCCCAGGAAAAGACTCAAATTCCAAATTCAAGCTATGATCTCTACCTAATGCCAGTCACTTTTGCAACATTGTACAGTAAAAAAGTTATGTCAAGTCAACCTAAGTTAGAGATGTCTGTATTCATTTGCTAAGATTGCCATAACGAAGGACAATAGATAGGGTAGATCGGGTGGCTTAAACACCAGAAACTTCTTTTCTTTTTCTTTTCTGGTAGTAGAGATTGAATCCAGAGGGTGTTCTACCTCTGAACTATACCCCTAGTCCTATTTTATTTTTTATTTTGAATCAAGTTCTCACTAAGTTGTGAGGGCCTATATTACTGAGGCTGGATATGAACCTGCAATCTTCCAGTCTCAGCCTCCCAAGTACTGGGATTATAACCATGTGCCATCATTCCCAGCTCAGAAACTTACATTATTACAGTTCTAGCAACATTACACACATTTTAAATGTACTATCTTGATTATTTGATTCAAAATGTTTTATAATTTTCTTTCTGATTTCTTCTTTGATTATTTAAGGATGGGTTGTTTAATTCCTGTTTGGGGACCTTTCTAAACATCTTGCTACTGACATCCAATTTAATTTCATTGTTGACAGAAAACATACTCTGTAAGGTTTCAATCTTTTGAAATTTTTTATGACCTAGTATATGTCTATCTTGGAGACTATTCTATATGCAGTTGTGAATAGTTTGTGCTCTGTGCATGTTTGGTGTCGTATTCTATAAATGACAATTAGATCAGAGTATTTTTTAGTGTTATCCCTGATTTTTTTAATGGATCTTTGGTCTGTTTATTCCATCAGTTTCTGAGAAAGGGCTGTTATATCTCCAAGCATGACCGTAGGTTTTTTCTGTTTTTCCCTTTGTTTTGTCAAGTGTGTGTGCGTGCACGCATGCATGCGTGCTGGGGATCTAACCCAGGGAACATTCTACATCCAAGCCACTACGTCAACCCTATTTTATTATTTTTCTTTCGTATTGGAATAGGATCTCGCTAAGTTGCTGAAAGTGTTGCTCAGTTGCTGAGGCTGGCTTCAAACCTGCAATCCTCCTGTCTTAGCTTCCCAAATACTGGAATTAAAAGTGTGCACCACCATACCAATTTTTAAATGTAAATTGAAACTTTTTTTAGGCATGTACACATTGGTAATTGTTATATCTTTCCAATAAATTGGCCTTTTTAACATACAATATTCTTTATCTCAGTTGCCGCTGCTTGATTTGAAAAATATTTGATCTGATACTAGCAATCATTGCTCCAGCTTTCTAAAGTTTGCTTACCTCTACTTTCAACCTAAGTGTCTTTATATTGAAAGAGTACCTCATGTTGATGTTTATAGTTGGTTATTACTCTTTTACGTAGTCTGTTAAACTCTGCTCGTTACCTGGAGTGGTTAATCCATTTACATTTAACATATTTATTAATATAGTTGAATGTAGGTCCGTCAACTTTGCTATTTATTTTCTATTTGTCTCACGCATCTTTTGTTCCTCTGTAGTTCCTTTCCTGTCATCAATGTCGTCGTCGTCGTCGTCCTCCTCCTCCTCCTCCTCCTCCTCCTCCTCCTCCTCCTTCTTCTCCTCCTCCTTCTCCTCCTTCTTCTCCTCCACCCAGGGCCATTCTTCCTCTGAGCTACACCCCTAGCCCTATTTTATTTTTTATTTGGAAACAGGGTCTCACTAAGTTGTTGAGAGCCTTGCCAAGTTGCTGAGGCTGGTTTCTAACCTGTGATCCTCCTGTCTCAGCCTCTCAAGTACTGAAATTACACGTATGCACCACTACACCTGACAATTCCTATCTTCTTTTGAGTTAAACATTCTAAAAAATATTTTCTCTGTATACTGTTTTTGGTAACCTTTCTGCATTAGTTCCCAGTATTCGCTCTAGAGTTTCTGATATGAATCAGAGGTATTTTGTTACTTCAAATCAAAGGTTATATTATTGTAGCAATCTCCCTTTTCTTGGTATTACTTTATCATGTGTACTATCATATTATAAACTCCATATCATAAGTTTAGCTTCTAACAATTATATATCTTTTAAAGCAATAAGAATTAAAAAGTAGCCGGGCGTGGTGGCGCATGCTTGTAATCCCAGCATTCGGGAGGCTGAGACCGGAGGATCCGGGTTCGCGGCCAGCCTCAGCTACCTAGTGAGGCACTCTGCAACTTAGTGAGACTCGATTTCAAAATAAAGGCTAAAAAATAGGGCTGGGGGTATAGCTTGGAGGTAGAATGCCCCTGAGTTCAATCCTCAGTACCACAAAAAAAAAAAAAAAAAGAATTAAAAAGTGTTTTCTTTAATAACTACCTGAGTTGCTTTTCAATGTAAATTTTCCTTCAGTCTGAGGAATTTTTGCTTTTTTTTTTTTTAAAAAACAAGTCTATTGGCAATGAAATTTCTTGGTTTTCATTTATTTGAAACATCTTTGTTTCCCCATGTTTGAGGGTTACTTTTTTCTGGATATATAATTCTGGATTTTTTTTTTTTTCAGCACAATTAAGATGTTTCTCTATCATGCTCTCTGGCCTCTGTTGTCTCTGATGGCATTTCATCTATCATTCACATGTGTTCCTCTGTGTGTCGTATGAGGTTGGGACTTATTTTTGTTATTGTTCATTTGAATTTTTATTAGCTGCTTTCAAAAATTTCTCCTTGTCTTTGTCCTTTAGACTATGATGTGTCTAGGTATGAAATCTTATTTTTTTTTGTTAGATTACAACGTGCTTAGGTGTGATTTCCCTTTGCCTTTGGTCTTTAGACTCGGAGGTGTCTAAGAATGGCTTCCCTTTGTATTTACAGTCTCACTGAGAGACTGTGATTCAGTGAACTTACTCAATATATAAATTATCTTTTCTACTAAGCTTGGGATATTTCCAGCCAGTAGTTTTTCAAAAATCTTTTCTGCCCCAGTATCAATTTTCTCTCTTGACACCTTAATTACACATTATGTCAACCTATATTATCTCACAGATTTTTGAGATCCTGTTTAGGTTGTTTTAACTTTTCCCCCCTTCAGACTGGCTAATGTGTATTTATCAAGCTTCAAGTTCACTCACCCTCTGCCAACTCCCATCTGCTATCATGCAAATCCAGTGAATTTTTCATTTCATATACT
>PVLC010049051.1:0-10443 GCA_004027655.1 Graphiurus murinus | reverse complement strand
GGCCCCCAAGCCAGGAGTCTTAATCTCTTACATGAGCGGCAGTCCTGCTGGGTGACGGAGCCTCACTGCCAGAAATGCAGGAGCTGCTTTATTTTTGTGGTACTAGGGACGGAACCCAGGGGCATTCTACCTCTGAAGCTACACACCCGGCCCTATTTTTTTATTCTTTATTTGGAAACAGGGTCTCACTAAATTGTGAAGGGTCTCACTAAGTAGCCGAGGCTGGCTGTGAACCTATGATCCTCCCGTCTCAGCCTCCCAAGTACTGGGATGACAAGCGTGTGCCACCACACCTGGCTAACACAAGAGGCTATTTTAAGGGTCATGCTTTGACCCTACTGAATAGGCTTTCAGACATAGAACTAGCCCTAAAGAGAGTCACTCCCAGGAAACGCCTGCCACAGATACTGCTGCTTCACCTTTTCAGATACCCAGACCAAGTACAGCTTGTGGATTTACTGTGTCACTGATGAAGTAGTCTCAGGGCCCTTCCACGGTCCTGTACCTAGTTTTTTATTCATGCTTTTTTTGGGGGGATACCAGGGATTGAACCCAAGGTGCTCTTCCTCTCAACTACACCCCCAGCTCTTTTTAAATTTTATTTTGAAATAGGATCCCACTAAGTCACTAAGTGCCTCCCCAAATTGCTGAGGCTGGCCTCAACTTGCGATCCTCCTGTCTAGGCCTCCCAAGTACTGGGAATACAGGCATGCGCCACCACGCCTGGCTTATTCATGTTCTTTTACTTAAAATAGTTTTCCTAAATAGTTCAAGCTTCCAGCCCTGCAAAAATCAGGATCCAACCCTGGGGAAAACACTTGGAGAATTTTCACTTGGAGACTCAATACAGCCTGTTCTACTGCCGGCGTGTGGAGCCCCTGAAAGGTCCAAGCTGCCTCCGGCTGTGCCTCAGTGGACACGCAACAGCCCACCCCTCTGCCTCACCTGGGCTGCAACATCACCTTGCAGGGGCAGGAAGAAGCCCAGACTCGGACCTGGAAATGAATAAGAGCGGGCCAGGCAGAAAGGAAGAACAGGGATGGGAGCCGATATGGGTGGCATGAAAACTGCACCCAGCAACACAGCGGCGGGCGCGGTGTCCCCCGCCTCCCCACCAGGCACCTGCGAGGCGGTGAGCTCCGTGAGCGAGGGCTGAGCGACATTAAGGCCGCCTTCTTGTCTTTCATCTCCTGTCTCCTGTTTGACCAGGCCCTACTTCCCACCCGGCTACTCCATAACAGCTGGCAAACCACCAGGAGCAGAGAAGACTCCATGCTGCTAGACTTTCTTAAAATGTTCCCCTGCTGGGTGGTCGAGGTGGCGCACACTTGCAATCCCAGTACTAGGGAGGCTGAGACCGGAGGATCTAGGTTCGAGGCCAGCCTCAGCTACTAGTGAGGCCCTCCGCAACTTAGACCCTATCTCAAAATAAAGAATAAAATATAGGGCTGGGAGTGTAGCCTGGAGGTAGAATGCCCCTTGGTTCCATCCCAGTACCGCAAAAAGAAAAAAAAAAAAGTTCCCCTGTAGCTAAAAAAGGGAAAGGTCCTTGGCTGCTAGCTTTTTCTCAAATTCTCCTAAATACACCAGATACCTTCATCTCTTTGCCCTGTGACAGCCTTTTCCCCACTGAGCACTGTGCTTTGGGAGTATGTAGGGCTGCTTTGGGAGTCTTATTTGGAGTCGAACACTTCACACACACACACACACACACACATGCACACGCACACAGAGCTGGTCCCCGTTCACAGGTAGCACCTCCAGGGTTGAGACAATGGCTTTGCTGTCTGTCCCGTTTATATTCACAGTAAGGACGCTGCCCGTGGTCTTGCTGAGTTCCTCTTTCATCCGTAAAGAAATTCCAAACACCGTCATTACAGGAAGTTTATTACCCGCCTCTCCCTATGGATTTTAGGGGTGCTTTCTACGTAGGAAAGGTTTAGAGATACTTTTAGTCTTTAAAAACCAGGGAGTCTGTGTTACTTATGAAAATAACGGGGGAGGGATATTATTTGTCTTTTACGCTGGTGCCAAAATAAAAATCTACGAGTATCTCAAAGTTATTATTAAAATCAAGCTCTAGGTTAGAAAAATTAAAACGGAAGGGAACTGGGCAAATTTTGCAGCTCGTACACCAGACCACAGGCCACACCTAGGCATCGTGTGACTTGCCATCTTGACGCTGCACGGTTAGGCCGAGCACCGGCGGCCAGGGGCATCACAAGAGCGGCCCAGAACGGCTCCGTCACGGAATAGTGACGCTGTAAATGGAGGACCAGCCACTGGCTCTGAAAAAAATAAACCTCGTCAGTTTGGGATTCCAGCATTCATGGCTTGTGGGTGTTTGCATAGAGAGGGTTGACCGGCCAGGCCCAGGGGCAGCCCGGGGCCGGGCCGGGCCGGCGGGGGCAGAGCAGGGCTGTAAACACTGCAGTCTGTACCGGCTCCCAGTCCGTCCTCACACCAGCTTATGGGAGAAGGACCACAAGGTGTAACTCAAGCAACTTAACCCATGAAAGGCTAAAGTCCGCTCTCGCCCTGTAAGTCTGTGCGTGCGTTAACTGAAAAATAAAAATAAAACAAAACAAACAAACAAACAAACAAACAAAAACAGACACATTAAAAGATACACGGACCAAAATCAAACGGAAGCGAGAGACAGGGAGACGGGCACTGGACAAGGGCAGTCAGTTTGGCATGTGTGACGGGCAAAGCAGAGAACTCGCTCCAGTTTGTGGCGTCCCAGGCTGAGGGTCAAGATCTGATTGGGAAGTAATTTTTGCAAAAAACGGATTAAAATGTGAAGAACAAGCATCACCAATCAAAGCCATTCAACTAAAGGGTCACAAAAAAATACCCGCCCCCAAAATGCACTGGCGGCACACCCTCTGGCCTGGAGCAGGGCCCCTGCCGGCCAGCCCGGGGGGAGTTCTCCCTCCCAGAGGCCAAACTGACTGAGGCTTTCCGGCATACCCAGCGAACAGAGACGGCCTGTCTTCCAGGCCCAAGCCTGGAGAGCCCCGTACCAGGGGATGCCGGTGACCGCTCTCCCCCCCACCCCAGAGGCCCGCAGGTCCCTAGCAGCCAGCCCGGCCCCGCCCCCACTCCCTCAGGCCTGGCTCCGGGCCCTGGTCTGGGATGTCTGCTTTCTCTCTCCGCAGCATCTTTCCCAGGTGACCCTGCCTACCTTCTCTTTGACAAGATGGCCTGGGCCAAGCGGGCAGGGCGAAGTCCCTTTGGGTACCACAGACCCTGCCCCCCCCACTCCCCACTCACTAAGCCCAGGGCTGGGAGCAACTGTAGGTCAGGGGGGCAGTTCTCATGGCTGAGGGGAGCCCAGAGGAGGAGGGTCTGTCCCACGGCAGAGACCAGGCCGCAGAGTGACAACCAGCATGAGCCTCGGAGCGGCCCGGTCCGGGGGACACCCTTCTGCTTCTTTCCCTTAGTGTGTGTCTGTAGCTCTGTGCACATCTGTACCGTGTGCCGGGAGAGAGGCAGCTGTGCCGGGACATTTGTAGCTGGAGACAGCAAGGCTCTGTGTGTGTGTGTGTGTGTGTGTGTGTGTGTGTGTGTGTATGTGTGTGTGCATGTGTGTGTGCGTGTGTTGTTAGGGGGTTCAATGCTGGGGAGGCGGTAGGGGCATGCTAGCGCTAGAGGCCGCAGCTAACTGTGCACTTCATGGCCCTGACCACTAGGCGCCACTGCCCCCCAGGAAGGAAGGGCCTGGGCCCCCAAACATTGCAGGAAGAAAGGGAGCCCAAGAATGAGGGCCAGGCGAGGGGGAGGTACCCCTGCCTATTATGGGCTGACAAGAAAATAACAGTTGCAGATGCAGCCTGGGGCGGGCAGAAGCGGGCTGGACAAGAGGCCCACAGCGTGCCGTGGCCGGACACTGACCAAAGCAGGGCCGGGGAGAGAGGGCCCCAGAAGCCGGTGCATCTGGACTCTGCCAAGGGTGTGCAAACAGACTCAGAAATGCCAACGAGGGCTGGGGCGTAGCTCGTGGTAGAGCACTTGCACAGCAGGGGTGGGGCCCTGGGTTTGATCCCTAGCACCGCAAAAAGAACAAAACAAAACAAAAAGGACAATAAACAAACAAAAGATGCCAAGAGCGGCTCTGATCGGCTGGCTGGCCAGTGGGTTGCCAGGACCCTCAGGCCGGGGAAGCCTCCTTGGTGGCCCTTTCCCTCCCTTCCTCTCCACTCTGTAGGAACAACTCCAGCCTCCCCTGGGGCCAGCCCCGTGCCCTAGCAGAACCCAGGGAGGCTCCGTGTGCCCTTCAAGATAGCCATGTGGTGGCCACAGTGTCCGAGGCTGAGGGGAGTGCGCATGGCTGTCTCAGAAGCCACCAGAGGTTTTGCAATCTGGCTGGAAATGCTGACAGTCCCAGGTTTCATCCCTCTCCTGGCCTGAGACCTCCCAGAGACCCTTGCGCACCACCCCTGCTCCCTGCCCGAGGGCCCAGCCCCAGTCCTCCACCACCATGCCGCCGCAGAGGGGACTGCAAGAGAGGATAAATCTGTGAGAGAGAAAGAGTGGGGGGCTGGGAAAGAGGAAGAGAAGGGGAAGGGACCAGGGGAGGGCAACCCAGACTCAGTAGGTCAAGAGCACTAGAGCACGACTAGAAACAGGGACCAGGGCCAGGAGGAGGAGACAGGGAGGGAGGGAGAGGAGAGGAGAGAGCAGCCGGCTGCCCGGGGCGCCCACCACCTACTTCTTCTTGTCCTTGTCCTTCCGCAGGGGCTGCTGCGAGGTAGCGTGCAAGGCCTGGGACTGCAGGGCCTCCATGGCGGCCTTCCTGCAGTTGAAGGCGTTGGTCTCCTCCTCCAGCTCCCGGCGCTTCTCCTCCACCTTGCGCTTCTCCTCCTGGTGGATCCGCTTCAGGTGCTCGAACTTCTCGTGGAGCTGGGGCGGGAGGGGAGGCGTGGGGTCGGGGTGGGGGGCACCCTCCCTCCCTCCCTTCTCCTCCCCCCGCCCCCGAGGCCCAGCCTCCCACGTACCTCCCTTTCCTTCTCCTTCAGCTCCAGCTCGGTCTCCTTCACCTTGTTGACGAACATCTGCCTCATCTCTTCCTCCTTCCTCTGCAGCTCACTCAGGAACTCCTTCCTCTTGGCCTCGTAGGTCTCCTGCAGGCTGCGGAAACCGGAGGAGAGGGACTAAGGCGGGATCATGAGGTGAGCGCTGGGCTCCGGGCTGGCAGCTCTACGGGGAGGGCGGGCACGGCGTGGCAAGCGTGGCTGTCACCTGAAGGGCTGACTGTCCCCGTCGCTGTCCTGGAAGCCCATCTCCTCCAGCTTGCAGCGCCGGTAGAGCTCGTAGTGACGGCTGTGGGTCTGCTCTCGGAGGTCCTCCATGTTCACGCGGATGAGCATCTCCCTCAGCTTCACGAAGTCACAGTGGTTCTCGTTCTCCACTGAAAGCCAGGGGGCGTGGCGTGAGGATGGCGGGCAGGGCGCCACGGGTAGCGGGACGGGGCGGGGACTCGGTTCGGGCCGCACACTCACCCTGCACCACACCCCAAGGGTACTGCCGCGCCCGGACCAGCTTGTTCCCCACCTTCACCTCCTCGGTGCTGCCCACCACGGCAAAGGGCAGGTGGGCCTGGAGGGGGCGAGCACAGGTGAGCACAGGTGAGCACCGGCGACACAGGGCCCAGACGCTCACTGCCCGCTCTCCCTTGGAGAAACCTTTTAAACCTTCTGAACAAGGCAGAGAGCTGAATCCTCAACCCTGTTCCTGTTCTCAACTCCCTGGAGTGCTCTTTTTCGGGGCCGTTAGAGCTCCCCAAAAGGACCTATGGGCCTGGCTCCCTCCGGGTTCCCAAACCTTGGCCTCCTGTCTGCTCACTCCTGCAGCCTTCAGGTCCTGTGTGCTGCAGTCCAGGGGAGCCCAGGGCAGACCGTGTCTGCTGACCCTCGTCTCTGGACAGAGGACTGGCCGGCTCCAGATGCCCACCCGCCTGTCCCGGGCCTGGCTCCCAGCCCCGGGCCCAAAGCCTCTTCCCCCCGCACCCCTGGGCCCCTGCTCCAGGCTCACGTTCATGACCCCGTTGATCTCGGCGACGGCCTCGTCATCCGTGGGGAACTGGTAGATCTGGACCCCGTTGCTGACCAGCTCGCCCATGACCTTGATCTTGAACTTGTGGAGCTCGCTCTTGGAGATGGTGTCCGCCTTGGCGATGATGGGGATTATGTTCACCTGCAGGCGGCGGGGGAGGGGATGGCGGGTGGGTTAGTTATACATCTGTGGCCACGAAGACGGGCTCTAATGATAACAAGGGGCTGTGGTGCCTCTTACAGCCCTGGTTCCCCCACACCACCATCCGGCCCCAGATCTGGTGCCCCTGGGCGTACCCAGGTGTGTGTGTGTGTGTGTGTGTGTGTGTGTGTGTATGTGTGTGTTGGGGGGGCACCAAGCTCCCTACTAAGCAGGTAAGATGACCTTGTATAAGCAGTAACCATGGGAAGTTCTCAGAATCTCCCAAGCTAAGGTGATCCCATTTTTCACAGCACAAATTAATTCCTAAGAGGCAGACGGAAGTCACATGCACACTGACAGGTGTCTGTGGGATCACGTGCCCCCTGGGACCCCTTCCTGACCTCCCCCTGAAGCTGCTCATACCCACTCTTCACTGACTTCCCAATTCTGGGGCTCAGAAGGAACCTGGGGCGGGGTGGGGAGGTCATGTCATAGGAGAGAGGGGAGGCGAGGAGGGACAGGGAACCAGGAGTCAGAGAGGCGATGAGCAGAACAAAGCTGGCAAGAGAAGGGGGCAGAGGGAGGGCAGTCCTTTAAAGGAGGCGTCAAGCCAGCAGGCTGAGGATATGAGTCCCTTCAGGTGGAAGGAAGGGGCTCAGGGCTGGACCCCGAGGACAGAGAGATCCAGGGCCACAGGCCTGCTGAGTGGCAGGGACGATTGCAAGACACAGCAGGAAGAGGACCACGGCGGACAGTCCCCCTGCAGCCGCCACTCGGCATCGCACTGGAAGATGACGGGTCCTGGGGAGCGAGCAGGGCCGCGTACCTTGCTGTCCAGCTTCTTCATGGTGACCAGGTCCAGGGACTTCAGGGAGTGGCCCGTGGGCGTGATGAAGTACAGGCACACGTGGATCCTCGTGTCATGGTAGTCGAAGAGGGAGCGGCGGATCTTCAGCTCCTCCTGCAGATAGTTTTCAAACTGCGCATCGATGTAGTCGACTATAGGCCTGTAACTACAGACAGTTCCGTCACCTGGGAGGCGGGTGGCCGAGCGGGGGGGGGGGGGGGGGGCCTCAGAGCCCAGCCCGGCTGCAGCTCCCCAGCCCCGCAACCTCCCTAGGAAGAAACAGCTCAGCCACCTTCTTCTAACCCGACCCCCGGCCCTGGTCCTAACTGATCAGCTGGTGACTGCAGGGCCTGGGGTATCCCGAGAAGTCCTCCCTGTCTACACTGGGAGTTCCGGAGCCGTGGTCAGGCTGGGCGATGGACCGGGCTAGGTGGGGCCGCCCTTCCCGCCTCTTGCCTCTCGTCCTTGTTGATCTGGTCCCCGAAGCCCACGGCGTCCACAATGGTCAGCTTGAGCTGCACGTTGCTCTCCTGCAGGTCGTAGGTCTGGGGCCGCAGGCGCACGTTCTCCTCGTGGTGACTGGCCTCCTCCGTCTCGAAGGTGGTATTGAAGAGTGTGTTCATCAGCGTGGACTTGCCAATGCCTGTCTCCCCTGGGGGGCGGGGAGGCGGGGACCAGAGGGAGAAAAGGCTGAGGCTGGGGCTGGCCCTGGCTGGGGGCGGGGCTGGAGGCAGGGCATGGGGGGTCCAGGTACAAAGAAACCCCCTCATCTCCACCTTGATGCAAGGGAGGGGTGAGCCTCCCCTCTCTGCAGCCCTCCCTGGCCCTATCTATTTCCTAGGACCTCTCCTTTCCTCCTGGCCTCAGAAATAACCTGTGCAGGCTGGGGATGGAGCTCACAGGTGGAGTGCTGGCCCAGCCCGTGTGAGGTGTCGGCTCAATCCTTGGCACCACAAAAAAGGAAAAGAAAGAACGTGTGCGAGACACTGCTTATGCCTTGGGCATAAGTCACGGCCTAGGGCGTTTCCTCCTGCCGCGGGGAAGAGGCAGCGCTGGCTTCAGTGGGACCTAGCCACCTAGCACACGTCCTGCTCCCTCCCAGGCCTGGACAGCCATGAGGCCAGCAGAGCCAGGGCCAGAGCCACGGCTTGGTCCACGTGCCCAGAGCTGCCTCCGTTCCATGGAGTCTTTGTGTGTGTGGTACTGGGGATTGGACCCGGGGGCATTCTACCTCTGAGCTACACCCCCAACCCTGCTTTATTGTTTTATTTATTTTTTGCAGTACTGGGGATTGAACCCAGGGGCATTCTACCTCTGAGCTACAACCCCAGCCCTATTTTTTATTCTTTATTTTGAAACAACGTCTCACGAAGTTGCGGAGGGCCTCACTAAGTAGCTGAAGCTGGCCGCAAACCTGGATCCTCTGGTCTCAGCCTCCCAAGTTCTGGGATTACAAGTGTGCACCATCATACCCGGCTTTGCTTTATTTTTGAAACAGGGTCTCAATATGTTGCAGAGGGCCTCGCTAAATTGCTGAGGCTGGCTGTGAACCTGTGATCCTCCTGTCTCAGCCTCCCAAGTACCAAGATCACCGGCATGCGCCATTGCCCCTGGCTCCACATAGTCTTAACCAGGGAAGCAGGAGACCCACATAGCCTCTTTCCTGGGGGGCACCTGTAGAGGGTCTGGCAGAGAAACACTGTGCCCGCCTGGGAGTCCCAGGTACTGAGGTACATGGAACCTTCCAGAGCCTGTTTGGGGTGGTTTGGATGTGTCCTGGAGATTTTACTATATTATGATGAAGAGTTTACTATGGTGTCCTTGACACATAGAATGAGTAAATGTTTTTTATATTTATTTATTTACTTATTTTGGTGCTGGGGATTAAACCCAGGGGCATTCTACCTCTTAGCCATACTCCTAGCCCTTTTTGTTTTTATTTATTTTATTTATTTATTTATTTTTTGCTATACTGAGGATTGAACTCAGGGGCATTCTACCTCTGAGCTATACCCCCAGCCCTATTTTTTTATTCTTTATTTTGAAACAGGGTCTCACTAAGTTGCGGAGTGCCTTACTAGGTAGCTGAGGCTGGCTGCGAACCCGGATCCTCAGTCTCAGCCTCCCAAATGCTGGGATTACAAGCGTGCACCACCATGCGCGGCTTATTTTTTTTTTTTTATTTTTGAAACAGAGTCTCACTAGGTTGCTGAGGAGTCTCGCTGTATTGCTGAAGCTGATCTCGAACCTACAATCCTCTTGTCTCAGCTTTCCAAATATTGGAACTACAGGCACCGGCCACTACGCCCTGAATATTTTTTTTATTATTATTATTTTAAAACACAGTCTCACTAATTAGGTTACTGAGGTGGCTTCAAGCCTGTGATCCTCCTGTCTCAGCTTCTCAAGTACTGGGATTATAGGCATGTGCCACCGTGCCTGGAGCGTAAATGTTTTTAAAATAAATGAATGAATAAATGAATTTCAACCTCTGTGATAACCACTGGCAGTTTACAAACATTTGCACACTCCTAAAATCCTGTTTACTCTTTCTGATAACTCTGAGTCAGGCCCTGGCTCTCTCCTGTCCATGACCCTGGCAGAGACTAAACCCTTATCCTGATCCCCCAGTTTCACTTTGCCTGGGGAGCCCCCAGGCAGCTCGACCAGTAGCCATGGCGGCAGCACCGGTCCCCTGCCCTCGGCTGCCCCGTGTCTGGTCAGGACACTTACCCACACACAGGATGTTGAAGCTGAAGCCCTGAGTGACCGACTTGCTGACCAGCTGGTCAGGGAGGCTGTCGAAGCCCACATGGCCACCCAGGGAGAGGCTCCGGGGCTCGGGCTCGGCGTTCTGCCAAGAGAGGGACACAGCGAGGCGGTGAGTCCCCTGGGGAGCCAGGCCCAGCCACCCTCCCACAGGGGGAGCCCCACAACACTGGGGGACCCCAAATCCCACCTTGGAAAAAGCCCTTTCACCCAGAGGCGCCCTGCTCCACCTGGGATGGCCAGGGAGTCGTGGACCTGGGCCTCCGTCTCTCCTGGACAGGTGGCCCCAGGACTGATGGCTGCCACCCTGGAGGGCTCGCCTGTCCTGCCCAGAAGGCCCCAGACTGACCCTGGATCGTAAAGACTCCAAGAGGCCCAGATTGGAGAGTGTGTGGATTCCTACCCCAGTCTGGGGGTTCAGGGGGGCTGCCCCTCCCAGGGCCTCCTTTTCCTGACTCCTCCCACTTGGGCTCCATTAAAGAGACCCCCCAGACCAGTCTGGGCTCATTTCCTCCACGTCTACCCCCGGCTCCTTATGCACCCAAGTGCAGAATGCACCAGGTCCTGCTGATGGGGGTCCTGAAGGGAGCCCGCGCTTGGGCTGGGGGGGGGGCTCTTCCCTCCTCCTC
>PVLC010049050.1:0-10568 GCA_004027655.1 Graphiurus murinus | reverse complement strand
AAACTGAGCCCCAGTGAGGTGGGCGTCTGTGGTCCAGCGCACACACCCACTGACGGCTCGGATACGCGAATCTCCCGGGGATGAGGGGAGGGGAGGCATGGGTGAGAGTCTGGGCAGGCTGCTGTGTGCCTGGGGGGGGTGCTGGACCTCTCTGGGCAAGTTGCCCTCTCTGCAAAGGTGGGGGTTTGGGTTAAAGGCATGAGATGGGCCCCTTTGGACCTGACGTCCACTTGTGCTGCTCTGCCCTACATGTGGCCACCCCCACTCAATCAGATCACCCCGTCCCCACTGGTGGTTTCTTCGGGGGGCCCCAGGAGGTCACTGGTGAAACCTAGGGGTGCGGGGCAGGCAGGAGGGCTTCCCGGAGGAAGCTGCAGTGCAGAATGGTAGCAGTTAGGAAAAGTGCTCTAGGTGGGGGCTCTGCAGGTGAAAGCCCTGGCGGAGGGAACTGCGTGTCCCGCGGGCCAGCGGCGCGTGCAGAGGAGCCGGGTCTCATTGCAGGGGCGCTGGGAAGCTCTGGGAGGCATCTGAGCACAAGTCCCTCCGGGCTGTGCAGGAGGAGTGGATTGTGGGAGGCCAGGAGGGAGAGGCTGGCGGGAGTCAGAGGGCCAGCAGGGTCCAGCTGGGCCAAGCCCTGCTAAAGTAGGGGAGCCCAGCTCCCAGGCTCCGACCAAGGACAGAGGCGTGGCCAGTCTAAGTGGGGAGAGTGGAGGTGTCCGAGGTGCGACCTGGGCCATTTGTGGCACATGGCGGGGGGGGCATGACATCCGGGGTCAGGGGGTCTGGGTTCGCAGAAGGGGAGGGGTGGGGGGCATTGCCCTTCACCCATTTCCACCTGGCTGGCTGGACAGTGTGGTGGTCATGGCCAGGATACAGGGCTGGAGTCAGACCCCGGGATCTTGCTGCGTGTGTGACCTGAGCCCCAGCTTAGACCCCTGCCGAGCCTCCGGCACCTTTTGCATGGGCTGAAGGCTCTGATCCCCGGGCAGTCTGCCCTCCTCGATGAATGGAGACTGTCTTCCTGGACCCTGCAGGGACAGGGTCTGGGTTCCAGTCATGCCTCACCAGGCCTGTGTACCCCTGAGCCTCAGTTTCTCCCTGGGGGACAGCCTAAATGTAGTCCCTGAGACGTAGGACAATGACAAGGGAGAAGCCAGAGGACACGGCCAGGCACACAGTAGGTCCTCCGAGAAGCTCAAATGGCCCCACCCCCCACCTGGGGTTGAGTCCCTCGAGCCCCCCCCCATGACATCAGTGTGGGTGTGGGGGGGTCCTGGGGTCGGAGTGTGAGCAACAGAGCCAATGGATGTATGTCCCGGTGGGGGATGGGAAGGAGCAGGTGTCCCCCCAGTGGGTAGGGCTGATTTTGGGGGGGCTTAGGCTGGCAGGGGGAGGGGGCTCGCGGGGAAGGGGCGGCAGAGGGGCTGAGCTGCCATTGGTGCACCTCAGACAAAGGCGGAGGGAGGCGGGAGCGCCGTGGGAAGGAACAAAGAGGGAAGGGGAGCACTGTGGGGGAGCAGGGCAGCTCCGGCGGTGGGGCCGCGCTGAGGGGGGAGGCAGCGGTCAGCTGGACCGAGGGGGGAAGCTGCCCAGAGCCAGGAGGCGAGGCAGCCCAGGCACAAAGGAGCCGGGCGATGGGAAGGGGGCACCGGGACCAGTGGGGGCCGGCCGAGGGCCGACAGGACAGTGCCGGGCCATGAAGGTAGCTCCCTTGGACACAGGCACTGGGAGGGAGGGTGTGGGGTCGCAGGGAGGGACCAGGGTCCAGGTCCCTGGGGTGGTCATGGGGGGCTTGGAGCTATCTGTCCTGCTCCGTGGCTACAAAGGACTCCCCTGCCATCACCTGCCCGTGACTTTATTATTTTTTAAATTATTATTATTTGGTGTGGGGGATTGAATCAGGGGCATTCTACCTCCAAGCTAGCCCCGCCTCCTCCTCCAGCCCTTTTTCTTTATTTTGAAACGGGGTGTCTAAATTGCTGAGAGTCTCGCTAAGTTGCTTAGGCTAGCCTGGAGCCTGGGATCTTCCTGTCTCAGCCTCCCAGGTCCTGGGGTAATGGACGGGCCCTGCCTGTGGCTTTCTTAGGTGTTGCTCCTTGGCCTTCGAGGCGTTCCTGGGCAGCTGGGCCGGCCGGGTTCTGTGCACCTGGCATCTCTGGCCATCGGCCCCTAGGAAGGCTGCGGTTCAGCAGGGGAGGGTCCTGTCCGTCGTCCTGTCTGTCTGTTTTCCTCTCTGGCTGTGAGCCTGGTGGCCTGGGATCACTGGTTCTTTGAACTGTCAGAGTCTCAGCTGTCCATCTGTCCATCTGCCTGGCTGTCGGCAAGGGGCAGACCTGCCCGCCAGGTGTCCTCCGTGTCTGAACACCCATCGGTGGCCCTGTCCCTCTCATTCCTGTTGTCACTAGGCATGTCTGTCACTCCATCTGCCTCAGCGTCTGTCCGCCAGATTCCCCAGACCCTGTCTGCAGTGGTCCACGCCAGCCACTCCTGTCTGAGACCCTCCCCCCACACATACAGCCTGATGAGATGGGAGGGCGGGAACTTAGTTCCAGGGCTGTCTGCGGGCCCTGAACTGAACCCTCTGACCCCGGGGCCCAGGCGCTGCAGGAGCTGAAGATGTCGGGCTCCGTGGCGTCCTACGAGCAGCTGGTGCGGCAGGTGGAGGCCTTGAAGGCCGAGAACAGTCACCTGAGGCAAGAGCTTCGGGACAACTCAAGTCATCTGTCCAAGCTGGAGACCGAGACCTCGGGCATGAAGGTGGGGGCGCTGGCGGGTTGGACGGGGGACGGGGGCTGGGCCACGGCACAGGGCGGGCAGGGCTCTGGGCGTCGCACAGGCCGACTCCCCAGCTGCCCAAGGCTTCGTGTCCTGCCCACAGGAGGTCTTGAAGCACTTACAGGGCAAGCTGGAGCAGGAGGCCCGGGTGCTGGTGTCGTCAGGGCAGACCGAGGTGCTGGAGCAGCTCAAAGGTGAGGGGCGCCCCGGGGGGTCACCCCGGAGACAGCGGGGGACCGTGAGGGTCAGGCCGGGGCGTTGACCTCTGCCTCTGCCCTCACGCATCCAGCTCTGCAGATGGACATCGCCAGTCTATACAACCTCAAGTTCCAGCCGCCAGCCCTCGGCCCCGAGCCCACCGCCCGGACCCCTGAGGAAAGCCCAGTCCATGGCTCGGGGCCCTCCAAGGACAGTTTTGGGGAGCTGAGCCGGGCCACCATCCGGCTGCTGGAGGAACTGGACCGGGAACGGTGAGAGACCGTGGGAACTGGACCCTGGCTGGCTGTCGCCTCATAACCCCGCCCACAGCGGCCAGGGTCCTGATTCTCCCACCGCTACTGGCCCCGCCCACTGAGCCAGCCCCGCCCCCACAGTCTGACTCCGCCCACCTGCCTGACCTCCGCTGGTGGATAGAGAATGGAAGGCATTCCTGGCAGAGGGGAAGGCTCCTGGGAGATGTCCCCAGGGGTCCCCGACAAGCAGGCGTCACTGGGGACAGGACTGGGTCCAATACCCAGGCTCAGAATCAGGCCTAGGGCCAGAGGAACTGAAGGCCTTCTTTGTAGAGAGAGGGACACAGCCCAAGAAATCCGGGACCAGGGCCAGCAGGAGGAGGCAGGGTCTGGGGCCCTGCTCAGCTCGGCTGGGTTGTGTGAGGTCAGGAGGCGAGATACCAGAGCAGCCTGGATGAAGTTAGTTCTGTATTCCGCCGTGTGACCTCAACCAAGTTCCCTAAACCCTCCCGGTCTCAGATCTCTGGTCTGTAAAATGAGGACAAGGTTATGAAGAGGGGACTCTGTTGCCTCTGGGGCACCCTGAACCTGAAGCCTGCTCTGTGTAAACTGGAGGGAGATTAGCACGCATTGGAAAGGCATTAATTAAGAGTCCGATCAGCCATTCAGTCTTTCTCCAGAGACGAGAGGTTAGATTACACCTGTAATCTCCATACTTGTGAGGCTGAGACAGGAGGATTGCAGGTTCAAAGCCAGCCTTGGCAATTTAGCAAGACCCTGTTTCAAAATAAACATAAAGAGGGCTGTGGGAGCCAGGCATGGTGGTGCACGCTTGTTATCCCAGTACTTGGGAGGTTGAGACTGGAGGATCACAGGTTCGTGGCCAGCTTCAGCTACTTAGGCCCTCCGCAACTTAGACCCTGTTTTGAAATAAAGAATATAAGCTGGGCATGGTGGTGCACGCTTGCAATCCCAGTACTTGGGAGGCTAAGACAGGAGGATCCGGGTTTGGGACCAGCCTCAGCTACTTAGTGAGGCCCTCTGCAACTTTGTGAGACCCTGTTTCAAACTAAAGAATTAAAAATAGGGCTGGGGGTGTAGCTCGCAGGCAGGTAGAATGCCCCTGGGTTCAATCCCCAGTACCGAAAAGTAAAAATAAAGAATATAAAATAGCGGGGCGTGGTGGTGCGTGCTTGTAATTCCAGCATTTGGGAGGCTGAGATCGGAGGATCCGGGTTCGTGGCCAGCCTCAGCTACCTAGTGAGGCACTCCGAAACTTAGTGAGACTCGGTTTCAAAATAAAGAATAAAACATAGGGCTGGGGGTATAGCTCGGAGGTAGAACGCCCCTGGGTTCAATATCCAGTACCTCAAAAAAAATAAATAAATAAAATAGGTCTGGAGGTGTAGCTTGGAGGTAGAATGTCCCTGAGTTCAATCCCCAGGATCGCAAAAAATAAAATTAAGGGCTATGGGTGTAGCTCGGAGGTAGACCGCCTGTGGGCTCCATCCCGACTATGGGAAAGGGGGAATTACTTTCTTTCAAGTTTCTGGGGCACGCCTCTACCTCAGTGCCGTGAACATCATGGGGGAGACACTGCCATGCTGCCTGTTAATCTTGGCACATGGTAAGCACCCCCAAAGTGATTATACAATAAAAATAAACACCCCACATACAGCAGCTGCACCCTCTGCGAGCCCACTCCCACAAACCTCCCCCCTGCCCCCCGCAGGTGCTTCTTGTTGAGCGAAATCGAGAAGGAGGAGAAGGAGAAGCTCTGGTATTACTCTCAGCTGCAGGGCCTGTCCAAGCGCCTGGACGAGCTGCCGCACGTGGAGACGGTGAGCAGGCTGGGGTGCCCGCCGGCCCAGGGCAGGGGAGCGGCGGGGAGGGCCCCGTCCCGGGCGCCCCTCACAGCAGCCCGCCCGCCCTTCCCAGCAGTTCTCCATGCAGATGGACCTGATCCGGCAGCAGCTGGAGTTCGAGGCCCAGCACATCCGCTCGCTGATGGAGGAGCGCTTCGGCACCTCGGACGAGATGGTGCAGCGGGCGCAGGTGCGAAGCCCGGCGGGCGCTGGCTCCGGAAGGGGCGGGGTCATCCATCGATGGGCGAATCAGAGAGCAGAGATGATTGTGGGCGGAACCCGTGCTCGTGGGCGGAGTCTGATGCCAGCGGGCTAATCAGAGGGCAGGAGGCGGAGTCAGATCCAGGGGCGGGGTCATCCAGGGAGAAGGCGGAGTCAACTCCAGGGTGGGGTCATACGGGGGGGGGGCGGGAAGGATCACACCAGGAAGAAGTTGGAGTCAGATCCGGGGCGGAGCTACAGCAGGAAGAAGGCGAAGTCAACTCCAGGGGCAGGGTCCTGCCAGGGAGGAGGTGGAATAAGCGCCGGGGGCGGGGTCCAACCAAGGAGAAGGCTCAGTCAGGGGCAGGGGGCGTGGTCATGCCAGGGAGAAGGCGGGGTCAAGTCTAGGGGCGGGGCCATGCCAGGGAGAAGGCACAGTTGGGGCAGGATCACACCAGGAAAAAGGTGAGGTTAGTACTGGGGGTGTGGTCATCCAAGGGAGACGAAGGAGTCAAAGCCAGTGGCGGGTCATTACCGGGGAGACAGCACGGTCAGGACTGGCGCCAGAGGTCTGGTCAGGAAGAAGGCGGGGTCAGCCCCGGGAGTGGGGTCAAACCAGGGAGAAGGGTGCGTCAGGACCAGAGGTTCAGCCTCAACGTGTGTGTGTGTGTGTGTGTGTGTGTGTGTGTGTGTGTGTGTGTTGGGGTTGGGAGGTCTTGGCTTAAAGCAGGTTTTTCTCCCTGGCAGATCCGTGCTTCCCGCCTGGAGCAGATTGACAAGGAGCTGCTGGAGGCGCAGGACCGAGTGCAGCAGACTGAGCCCCAGGTACTAGGAGGGGTGGAGCCAGGGCCTCAGAGGGTGGCGACGGCCCCGCCCACATCGTCATGGGGGGTTGCAGATGGCATCAGCAGCCTGGGTACCTGGTGGCGAGCTTCCAGACTGAGCCCTGGGGCCTGGCGCTCTCCCTGCAGGCCCTGCTGGCAGTGAAGTCGGTGCCGGTGGAGGAGGACACGGAGGCGGAGGTCCCCACCCACCCTGAGGATGGCACCCCTCAACCCGGGAACAGCAAGGTGAAGAGGGAGACGAAGGTAGAGGGCTGGGCAGCCAGGTGGGTTGGGGAGAGACGTTCGCAGCACCCGGCCGGAGGTGGACCCCTCCCGACGTGTCCACCCCGCACCCCCGGTGCAGGAGAGCTGTCCTGGGATGGGCCCCAGGGGAAGCTGCCAGGCAGCCCCTAGGCCAGGGGCCTGGCGAAGTGGGGAGATGCTAGCCTTCAAGTTGGGGGTCACTCTAGACATCTCTAGCCACTCAGATGTGGGGGGGCATGCCCAGTGAGGCCAGTGGAGTGGGCATTGGCCCTCATGGCCTGGGACATCTCCTGATGTCCCAGATGGACACCCTAGGTTGTGTTTGGCCAGCGCGGGTGAAGGGAACAAGCGATTCCCCTGGGTTGGAGTTTCTTTCGGGGAGCCGCAGGGGAGCGGAGCAGGTGGTCTGGTTAGGGGGGGCGGGTAGGGGCGGATCCCACCCTGACCCCGCCCACTCCGGCTGCCCCGCCCCGCAGGTGGAGGTGGTCTTCTGGCTCCTGTCCATGCTGGCCACGCGCGACCAGGAGGACACCGCGCGCACGCTGCTGGCTATGTCCAGCTCGCCGGAGAGCTGCGTGGCCATGCGCCGCTCGGGCTGCCTGCCGCTGCTGCTGCAGATCCTCCACGGCGCTGAGGCGGGGGCGGGGGGGCGTTCGGGGACCCCCGGTGCGCCGGGCGCCAAGGACGCTCGGGTGCGCGCCAACGCAGCGCTACACAACATTGTCTTCTCGCAGCCCGACCAGGGGCTGGCGCGCAAGGAGATGCGCGTTCTGCACGTGCTGGAGCAGATCCGCGCCTACTGCGAGACCTGCTGGGACTGGCTGCAGGCGCGCGAGGGCGGGCCCGAGGAAGGCGGCGCCGGCGGCGGTGAGTGAGCCAGGGTCCTCCTGCGCGCCAAGGGCGCACAGTCAGTTTCCCCAAGACAGGGCAATGTCGTGGTCGTGGCAGTAACTACCACGGCGACTACCTTCCCTTGTCGGTGCTCTGGCTGAAGCTTTATGCGGGGGAGGGTTAGAATACTTTGGAAAAGGAATACCCAGAAGTTACCCATGGCGGCCCCCCTGGCACTGGGTAAATGCCCAAGAAAAGTCACTGCGCGTGTGAATGGAAAGGGTAACCCATGGGAGTTGGTTGCAAATTTTGAGATTCTTATTTTCTGCAGCTAGTTGCAAAGTTAATACGGGACAAAAACAGTTAAAAGGTATTGAGCGTTGCTGGGTGTGGTGGGGTATGCCTGTAATCCCAGTACATGGGAGGCTGAGACAGGAGGATTGCAGGTTCGCCGCCAGCCTCACAGCAATTTAGCAAAGCCTTTCGCTATTTAGTAAGATCCTATTTCAAAATAAAATAGAAGCCAGGCGTGGTGGCACACGCTTGTAATCCCAGCATTTGGGAGGCTGAGACCGGAGGATCCTAGTGCTCGGCCATTCTCAGCTACCTAGTGAGGCACTCCGCAACTTAGTGAGACCCTGTTTCAAAATAAAGAATAAAAAATAGGGCTGGGGGTATAGCTCAGAGGTAGAATGCCCCTGGGTTCAATCCCCAGTACTGCAAAAAATAAAATAAAATAGGGCGGGGGATGTAGCTCAGAGGCCAGTACCATACTAAATAAATAAATGGCCAACAGCATAGCTAAGAGGTAGGGTTCAATCCCCAGTAACAAAAAATAAAATAAACAAACAAAAAAACAGCTCAGCATGGTGGCACATGCCTGTAATCCTAGTACTTGAGAGTCTGAGACAAGAGGATTGAAGGCTCAAGGCCAGCCACAGTAACTTAGTGAGACCCTGTTTCAAAATTAAAAATAGCTGGGCGTGGTGGCGCACGCTTGTAATCCCAGCATTCAGGAGGCTGAGACCTGAGGATCTGGGTTCCAGGCCAGCCTCAGCTACCTAGTGAAGCACTCCGTAACTTAGTGAGACTCGGTTTCAAAAGAAAGAATAAAAAATAGGGCTGGGGGTATAGCTCGGAGGTAGAATGCTCCTGAGTTCAATCCCCAGTACCGCAAAAAAAAAAAAAAAAAAATTTAAAAATAGTCGGGCGTGGTGGCGCACTCGCACTCTTATAATCCTAGTACTTGGGAGGCTGACCCCAGAGGATCTACTTAGTGAGGCCCTTTGCAACTTAGTGAGACCTTGTTCCAAAATAAAGAATAAAAAATAGGACTGGGTGCAGCTTGGAGGTAGAATGCCCCTGGGTTCAATCCCCAGTACCACAAAAAAAAAAAAAAAAAAAAAAAAAAAAAAAAAGTGTGGTCAGTGCCAGGTGTACCTCACATGGCCAGGTAAAGCAGGAGACTTCTTTTGCATGGGAGGGAGGTTGGGCCAAGGGAGCCCACTGCTTGGAAGAATCCAGCCCCCAGCAGGTTGCAAAACTCATGGGATGCAGGCCTGCCTGTGCCGCGGAGATGGCAGGGGACGGGAACCTTCAGGTGTCACCTGGGGACTGTTTCCTCGGGACAGGGACTCTGACCCTGTCCCCTTGCCCGCAGCCCCCGTCCCCATCGAGCCTCAAATCTGCCAGGCCACGTGTGCGGTGATGAAGCTGTCCTTTGACGAGGAATACCGCCGAGCCATGAACGAGCTAGGTGAGTGTGCCACCTGTGTCCTCGGGGGAGGCCTCTGCCAGCCCTGGCCCAGCCGTCCACGCTGACACCACAGCTGCCGAGGGACAGAAGCAGGACCACCTGTGTTTGTCCACGTAGGGCCGGGCAGTGAGGGACAGGCTCTCCTGGGGGTCACACAGTACCTGCTGTGAGTGAACGGACAATCGTCCTGGGCCCTCTGTCCCCTGGAGCTGTACCTGGTCCTCCACGTTTAGCCCAGGGCCACCCAGAGCTGCCATTCATTGGGAATCATTACGGGGCTCAGGACAGGGGAGCAGATGGAATCCAAGGGCAAAGATAAATGATCCAACTGAGTGCACAGAATTGAAAACGTCAGGAGCCAGGCGTGGTGGCGCATGCTTATAATCCCAGTACTTGGGAGGCTGAGACCCGAGAATGCAGGTTTGCAGCCAGCCTCAGCTACTTAGTGAGGCCCTCTGCAACTTAGTGAGACCCTGTTTCAAAATAAAGAATAAAAAATAGGGCTGGGGGTGTAGCTCGGAGATAGAATGCCCCCGGGTTCAATCCCCAGTACCAATAAATAAATAAAATAGATGTCAGGTGGATTTGGACAGTGTGTGTGGGAGGGTGCTCATGGGGCAAGGTGGGGTGTTGAACTTTGTTTTAGCTTTGGGGACATTACAATGTCTTCTCTGTCAATATAAATATCCTCAAGGGGAGGCTGAGACGGGAGATTCGCAAATTCGATGCCAGCATTAGCAATTTAGGGAGACCGTCCAGTAATTTAGCAATTTTATTTCAAAATAAAAAGGACTGAGCCGAGCATGGTGGCACAGGCTTGTAATCCAGTACTTGGGAAGCTGAGATCGGAGGATCCCGGTTTTCGGCCAGCCTCAGCTCTTTCTTGAGGCACTCCACAACTTAGTGAGACCCTGTTTCAAAATAAAGAATACAAGCCGGGCGTGGTAGCACATACTTGTAATCCCAGTACTTGGAAGGCGGAGATAGGAGGATCACAAGTTCGAGACCAGCCTCAGCAACTCAGTGAGGCCATCTGCAACTTAGTGAGACCCTGTTTCCAAATAAAAGAATAAAATAGGGCTGGTGGGTGTAGATTGGAGGTAGAATGCCCCTGGATTCCATTCTCAGTATGGCAAACAAACAAACAACAAAAAAAAAGATACATTCCTAACTCACTTCCCCAAAGGGCAGTCTCTCCTAAACGCCCAGCTGGAAGCCTGATGGAATTTGCATCTTTCATCTTTGCTCCTAGTAGAGGGAGAAAGGAGTCTGTGTTTTGGTTGCACGTTCTCTTCCTGTGCCTCTCCAAGACTATCCCTCCCCACACCCATTTACTCTTTTTTTTTCAGTGCTGGGGATTGAACTCTGGGGCATTCTACCTCCAAGCTATACCCCTAGCCCTATTTTTTTTTTTTTTTTTTTTGCGGTACTGGGGATTGAACTCAGGGGCATTCTACCTCCGAGCTACACCCCCAGCCCTATTTTTTATTCTTTATTTTGAAACCGAGTCTCACTAAGTTGCGGAGTGCCTCACTAGGTAGCTGAGGCTGGCCTCGAACCCGGATCCTCCGGTCTCAGCCTCCCGAATGCTGGGATTACA
>PVLC010049049.1:0-10725 GCA_004027655.1 Graphiurus murinus | reverse complement strand
TTTGTATTAATTACAAATTCAATCACAATGCACTTTGTCCTCAAAGAAACTATCTCACTCACATTTCTGCCAATTCCTTTAGTAACTTGTTACACTATACTTTAAAACAGTATCTGGGCTGAACAACATGTATCCCAGAGCTTTGTGTCATGTGTTTCTAGCATTTGATCCATAATTTAGGCTGAATTGGCTTAAGAAGATAACATGAAAATCACTGAGGCTTTTTTTTTCTTCCTGAAAATAAATGAATCTGAAAATTGGATTCTTTCTCCTTAGATCAGAAAATTTGGGTTCTTATCTCAATTTACTATTGAATAGGCTCTGTGTTCTTGGGAAGCTATATTCTTTTTATTCTTTATCTATGAAATTGAAATAATGCCACCTTGCTCTTCCTCCTAAGACAATGAGAGTCAAATAACATGATAGAATGGAAAAAAACTCTACTGAAATATATAATCTGCTTCATAAAAGCAATGAGTTATTATTTAAAAGAAAGAGCAGTAGGCTATATAAAATTAAGTGTAAAGTATATCATTCCCTTTAGAAGTTTAAAATCTGAAACAATATATGGGCAGGAAGGTACTCAGAAAGATTGGAAAATCTTGATATAAAATGAGTGTCAAGATTCTGGAAGTGTGCCCATCTACAGCAAAGCTGTTGTCATCAAGTAGAATAATGATTCCATTTAAAATTCTGATAACTGCTATTACCAGTCACTTTCTTTTTCTTGGAAGGTATTATTTTCTTTCTGCTTTTTCATACTAGACAGGTAGCAGAATTTGAAACTAGGTGTGTACCTATGTGAACTCATAAGTGAAATGAAGCCATCAGGAAGAGCACAGCTCTTTCCAAGCCTCTCCTTGGGGTTTGCGATATGATCTTACCTGTAGAGCTTCTCAGGATCCTGACCAGTGCACTTGGCTTCTTGGCCTCTGTGAGTCACCCTCACCCTGCTGAGCTTCAGTCAATGGTCAATGGTCAATGGCAGCTCATGCTGCCATTATATCTGGCTTGTTTGGCTCTTGAACCACTCTTGTCCTTTAGTCTTATTGGCTCCTGTGCATATAGGAGTACCTGAGTGGAATTATTGCTACTTTGGTAGAGTTGTATCCAACCTTTCCCTCCAACCTAGTGAAATATTGAAGAAACAAATGAAAAAGGGTCTCTGGCTTAAGGATTTCTTTTCTGATTACTAACAGCCTTTCATGCACAGTTCACTTCAGCGTGCTACCTGAGTGGAATTATTGCTACTTTGGTAGAGTTGTATCCAACCTTTCCCTCCAACCTAGTGAAATATTGAAGAAACAAATGAAAAAGGGTCTCTGGCTTAAGGATTTCTTTTCTGATTACTAACAGCCTTTCATGCACAGTTCACTTCAGCGTGCTGAAAAAGATTGATACCTTGGGAGTGTACTTGTTTATGTTCCTTTTGCATATATTATTTAACCTCTGTAGGCCTGAGTTTTTATAACTGCAAAGTGAGAACAGTAATCTCATAGAGTTTTATTGAACGGTTTAGATGTATAATATATGGAAGACTCAAAAGAGTATCCAAAATGTGAAGGTCTTGGTAAATATTAGAGAACTTCTATCCCTTTGTCAATCATTTTTATTACCTTGTATTCATCCATTATGATGGCATGAGACATAACTTTTCATAATTCCCATTGGCCAGCATCTTACTTTTAAAGGATTTTGCAACTTCAGTGCCTCCAGAAGCTTTATATCTTTCTGTATCTTAGGTATGCATCTTGGAGAATCTAAAAACAGTTTTGATTAGTAAACTTGATAAAAGAAGTACTCAATTAAACCAATCCAACCCCTAGTTCTTTTAATAAACCTCTTTCAGTGAGACTTTCTGGATTAATCTAAGAGTTACATGAGGATAAGATATTAATTTGGTTTTAATTTAGTGCACTATCGTGATGCATGCTGATGTTATTAAAGTCAACTTTCTTCTGACTTGGGGACAAAACTAAGCACCAAATGAAGGCACATACCACAACAATATAAACACTGAAGAGCTTTACAGACACTGAAGATGTGGAACAAACTTTTATTTAACCCACAAGAGTGAAGCTAGATATTTAATGTACATGAAAATATCATAGATGAGTATTTTTTTTTTTTTGTGGCACTGGGGATTGAATTTAGGGGCATTATACCTCTGAGCTATACCCCCAGCCCTATTTTTATTCTTTATTTTGAAACAGGGTCTCACTAAGTTGCAGAGTGCCTCACTGGGTAGTTGAGGCTGGCCGCAGACCCGGATCCTCCGGTCTCAGCATCCCAAATGCTGGGACTACAAACGTGCGCCACCACGCCCGGCATAGATGAGTATTATTAAGTTCACTGTTTTAATTTGAATTATTTAAAGGCACTCGGCATAATAAAATTTATCTTCTGTAGCTTTCTTGGGTATGTGTGAGGGACCCTCTGATTTAAAAATCCTTTCAAAAAAGGAAAGAAAAAGGAATTTGATAGCAAGAGAGCTGCATTTCATGCCCGTTTTATCTATTATTAAAACAGCATGGCCTGTAACAGCAAGTGCTTTTTAAGCTACTTAAATGCTGGCTGGGATTAGCAGAGCTTGTGTGGGTCTCCTCTTCTTTGCTTACCATGTTGAATGTATAACTAACAGGATTTTTATCAGTCTCTGATTAAAGCATAATTTTCTATCATTTTGTTATTGGGTTCAGAAATGGAAAGCCCACTTGCCTTCCAGAACCTGGCAAGAAACAAAAACGTGTGAAGAGCCTGGGTAGGGCCTGAGGCCAATGGTAGGCCTGAGCCTGGTAGGGCCTGAGGCCCCGCCCCTCACCTCCATGACTGCTGCTACATTGGGTTCTCAGGAAAAAGCAAATATAGGGATTTTTAATGTAAAATTTATTACATAATCTATATGAAATTTAAAATATGTCCATTTTGTGGGGCAAATTTGAGCTACATGGCTTGTGGTCTGACTCTTTAGTCAGGCACCAAAGGCCTTATCCAATATGGACTTAACTTTCTTTCCATCTGATCTCTATACTCCTATCCTTCCTGCATCCTGTCCCCACCTTTTATACCCACAGAGCATCTGTTCTCCATCATGTCCAGTTGTTTATCTTTCCCAGAATACACAATCCCTCCCCTACTTCCTTGTACTTTGCCTTGATGAGCGTGGTCTCTCCTTCCTACCTCCTCCTTTCCACACACAGTTGGATGAAATCTCTCTATATATCCTCTTTCAAGTATCAGCATGTGAGGAGTCTTCTGAGAGCTGTCTGCACATCTGATCCTGGGGCTGAGAAAAAGCCATTACTCATTAATCTACACTTTCATGTTATATCATGTTCAAGTTATTTACTTAAATGTCCATTCTATCATTACTCCCCATCTCTGTTCACTCAGCTTTTGCAAAGGGAGAAAGCAGAGTGGCCACAGATAAAATGTACGTGCCTGGGATCCACTTTTGGCTTATCAGGGAATAATTACCACCATGCTTACCTGAACTGTTTGGCAGAGTAGACATTTGGCAATTCAATGTCAGACTCTGAGGAAGAGCAGATGAACCACAGTTCTTTTTTTCTTGGACTGTGTTCCTGATTGGAGATAAGTGCAAGGCAAGATCACCTTGTCTGTTTTGATTCATTCTCCCAGTCTTGGTATTCACATACAGGGAGCTTTACCACGTAGGCAAGTGAGAAGACCTTTTGTGTCATAATATCAATAAACCACTGGAGCTGCAGCAAATTTATTAACCACAGTCTCTTCAAACAACTCATTCTCAGCCCCGACTGCTGTCATCATGGTGACCCCAAGAGCCAGTCTTAAAAGTTTCTCGTTTCAGCCAGACTAGGAGCTCTTCACGGGGGGCAGAAGCTCTATCTTGTCAAATGTTGTATCTTCAGTACCTGCCAAACACAAGGAATTGGAATGCTTGTCAAATGAAAAATATTCTCTAGAAGGAGAATGACTAACTACAGCGTGAAACCTTGCTTTTGACTTACAGCTAACATTTTGTAACCCAGGCTACCAAACACACCACAGGCTCCTTGACCAATCTCATATTTGCTAAACAAATAATAAAGGCTAATAGGACACCACATTTACATTTTCTTAATCTTTTAGGCAGTTGGAGCAAACAGAACTTGCTATGGGTTTTATTTTATTGTCTCAACTCTCATTGAGCTTGGAGTTTATCCAGTATTTGCTTAGCACAGTTAGGCATCTCATCTGGATCGGTGACTACTCTAACCATGATTAACTGGCCTTATACTTAGAGATTATAGGGTGAAAGAAAGATTGCATTTTGAGGCTAAAAAGCCATTTTGAGTAGGTATGAAAGTGGTTGAACATACTGTGGTATTTCTTCTTCTGAAATTTTACCTAAAGACACTGAAAAATAAGGTGATATATCAAAAAGATAATCAAATTAATTAAAAGGTTAAAAAAATGAGTGAGTATCTAATATAATCCAAGGTCTAAACCAAACACTTTCCAAATTTGATGCATTTAGTGCTCAACTTTCTTGTGAAATTTACATGAGAACCCTGAGACTCAAACATGCTGAATAAATCACTCAGGTGCTTAATCTAATAAGTAACTGGCTTCAAAGCCTGATCTTTCTAAGATACCAAAAATTGAGAATGCACTTTTACAATGATTGACTTCAAAACTCAATTTCACAGTAAATAATTTTAGTAGATCTAAAGTTTTGTAAATCAGGAGCAGCTTGAGGATTACAGAACTCTCAAAAATAAAAGAATGGGAGTCTTTGTTCTAGGAAAGATGCTCTCTGAAGTCCTAAATTTCATACTTTGGTGTTATTCTTGATCTCTGTTATTTTAAAGCTTCCTTATGGCCAGATGAAAAGAAAACCTTTGAGCAATTGCATCCACCAACTCTGCTTCTTTCGATGGTGACTATGTTAAATCAGCAATCAGTTGATTTCAATTTACAAAAAGCACCTTACATGAACTTGGATCCTAAGAAAGGTTTATGTAGAGAAATTTTGGAAATACTAGTGATGTAATTTCTAGTTTAACACCAAATACAGAAAAGAGAGGCAGTACTTGGCTTAACTGAGAATACGGAATTTAAAATTCTATCAGGAATGCTTATAAGTTGAACCACTGAAACACTTCACTAACACTGACATTAATAATTAGGAGCTTACTCTGTCTTTCCTAATAAGAAATCTGGAGGTAGCTGACTTTGAGAATTGGTTAAATGCTTCAGCAACACCAGGTTTGGCTTCTCTTCATCCCTCTGACTTATAATAACAAGAAATAAGTAGATTGACTGAATTAGATGGCCATTATAGAAAATTTGAAAAGAAAACATATGTAGCGTCAAGGAATTGCATACACTTGAAGTAAACTGTTGTTTGATATCCTGGAACAGGCTTTTAGTTCTTTGCTTTTTCATTTTTTTTTACTATTTTTTCAGTTTTATTTATTTCTTTTTTAATTTGGTGCATTGTAATCATGCATCTTTGTTAGGTACAAGCTGGTAAAGGCATACATGCACACATTTCTCATTTAATCTTTCCCCAATTCCCGCCCCACTCCCTCACCTTCCTTCCCTCTTTCTCAGGTTCAATTTAGTGATTGACTTAAGGATATTTTATTTATCAAATTAAACCTCTTCTTTATTAGACATTTTTTTTCAGGACTAAAGACTACTTTTAGGTAAAAGTTATACTTTAACTATAAAATCTTGACCTAGCAGTTGAATAAGTAATTTTGACTGACTGATATATCACATCTAAAATGCAAGTATCAGTAATAACAAAGATTATTAAAGCTGTCAAGAAGCATTTTATTTCAAAATATTGAAGAGATAAAAGAAATGAGGAAAACTACTGTGTTTAGTTGCTCAGCATATTTAGTCAAAAAGTGAGTTAGTATGTTTTAGAAAGATTTTCAGACCATATAGTGAATTAATTACCTATTTCCATAATAATGCTGTGTAACAAATCACCCCCAAATAAAGAGGCTTAAAATATGCACATAAATTATTTTTCACGAGTCTATTGGTTGGCTGGATGATTATGCTTATATACGCTGGGGTTAGTATGAGCTGGGCTGGCTCATGCATCCATTATCAGCTATACTTTACAAGGGACTGTCTAGACTGGGGTGGCTTTTGTTGGGATAGCACAGCTGTGACCTCTGATATCTTTCATCAGACTAGCCTAGCCATCTCCATTTGGTGGGGTAAAGGTCCAGGAGGGAGGCAGCCCAACTATTTAAGAGACCAAGCACAAGTATGCATGGCCTTCAAGCCTCTGCGTGGGACACATTGGCACACATACTCTGCTGACTAAAATAAGCCAACTGGCCAAGCCCAGGGTAGAGAGGGAGAGGATGTCATAGTTCAGGCAAAAGACCATGGATGTAGGGAAGCTCTTATTTTGGACCATTAATGTAACCAGTCTACCACACCAGGTTTATGTTTGCTTTGGTTTGGAGAGAATGACAAGAAGAACAAGTTCTATTCTCTGAGCACTCCAGGTAGTTTTAGTTACTATGTTACTGATTGGTACAAAATTATCAAACTACTTGGTATATAAACACATTTTCTTAGTTTTTCAGATAGTAATTACTATCTTCTTAGACCTCCCATCCATTTTCTTTCTTATACCATAGTTAGTTGATAATATCTCCACAATACAAGTGTTTATGTTTGTTTGTTTGTTTGTTTGTTGTCAAAGAACAAGTCCTAAACCTTTTTTTTTTTTTTTTTTTTTTTGGTGGTACTTGGGATGATTGAACCCAGGGGCATTATACCTCCAAGCTACATCCCCAGCCCTATTTTTTATTCTTAATTTTGAAACAGGGTCTCACTAAGTTGCAGAGGGCCTCACTTAGTAGCTGAGGCTAGCTGCAAACTTTGATCCTCCTGTCCCAGCCTCTCAAGTACTGGGATTACAAGCGTGTGCCACCACACCTTGCCAAGTCCTAAATCTTAACCTGGTGTAGTGGCTCATACCTATAATCTCAGCTACTCAGTAGACTGAGGCAGGAGGTTTGCAAATCTAAGGCCAGGATGGGGCCCCATCTCAAAAAGAAAAAAAAAATCAAGAATTGTCCTTTCTTTCACATAGCAGTTTATTATCCTTGAATAAAGAGAAGAAGCCCTGTCAATAATAAAAAAAAATCTTAAATATATCTCCAGAAGTAGATTATATTAAATGAAAGGAGAGAGAAATACTAATTGGGATAAATTTCATATGGGGGTAATGTGCCATATCATACTATGGCTCCCATAAAAGATTTCTAGATTAAGGTGAATATTTTACATTCAGACATTAGAAAACTTTGCCCTATAAGCACCTCAGAAATGTGACTTTGTCATAATTGGTTAAATACTTATTCATAGTCTTAAGACAATGTGACTATTAGAAAAAGACATATCATTGTTGTACATTTTCCTGACTTTTGAAAAATCACCAACAGGATAAGCAGGTACTTATCCTGGCAAACACAAAATCTCACATTTTTCAGTTGATGAAATTAGTAATTTCCTAAGGCAACTGGAGTTTCCAAGGCATTTGTTGAAAATTACCTATGCCTCTGGCCCACATTTAATTATTACTAACTTATTCTAATCTTGCCACTGGAAAGTAGAAGAAGGCCAGAGTAAAATTTCAACCTGGGAATGTAAATGCATAAGGGAATACAAGCGGAGAGGCACAGCAATTATTTTCTAAGCAGTAAAGGAAATGCAAATGAGTACTGTTTGTGAGCTTATGAAAGATATATGAAACCACATAAAGCAGCCATCTGTTAAAACGGTTCAAAAGCAAAAATCCGGTTAGTTATTGACTGGTTTTAATAAGCTCGAATGTTGCTAGTTCACCCGCAAAGAATTTCAATCTAAAGTCAACTCTTCATTATTTTTCAATCAGCGTCCCATGATCAGTGTCAGATCACCAAAGCTCATGCACAGCAGCAGGTGGACCAGATGCTGAACATTAAATTAGCAAAATAACAAGACGAAATTCTGTTTGCCAGCTCTGATTCCCTCCTTGACTTCCTCCCACACATGAAAATCAGAGACAAAAGAAGAGAAAAAGGCACTGGTGTCCCTTTTATATACTTTACCATGCTTTGTGTATGTTTTGGCTTCTGTAATAGCATTGTATGCAGCAAATAGCTGGTGGTGGGGGATGTCTCTATTATTCCTCTAAAGAGTACTTATACTTTCTCAAGAACAGATCACTTATCAAACTCGATTCATAACTCAGATGTTCCTGCTTGTACCTAACACAGAATTTTCTTTTCTTTCCATTTTACCCTCTTTCATAATATACACATCCATCTTTTTTCAAAATGGCTGTTGGCCTAGTTACAGAAATGGAAAGAAAAAAACATTGTTGATCTTTTATGAATGGAAAATCATTTATATGTTCAAAAACCAAGAAGTTAAGTCTTCCATTCCAACACATCAGTGCTACCCTTAGAAACTGATCAATCTGGTCCTTAAACTAAATGGTTGAACTTTAACTATTTTACCATTTCTCTTCCTTCTTTCCTTCTTTTTTTCTTTCTCCCTACCTCCTTTTTCTTCCCTTCTAATACTGGGAGTTGAACATAGGTGTGTTCTATTCTGAGCTACTCCTAAAGCCCCCTTTAAAATTAATTAATTAACTAGTTAATTAATTTATTATTCATCTATGGTATTGAACCCAGGGGAACTCTACTGCCAAGCTGAACCCCCAGTCCTTTTTATATTTTGTTTTGAAAAAGGATATCTCTAGGTTGTAGAGAATCTCATTATGTTGCTGAGGCTGTCTGTGATCCTCCTGTCTCAGCCTCCCAAGTACTTGAAATACAGACATGTACCACTATGCCCAGTTAAAATTTTTTATTCTGAAATGAGGTCTCACTAAGTTGCTGAGGCTGACCTCAAATCTGCAATCCTCCTGTATCAACCTCTCAAGTGCTGGAATTGCAGGCATGTGCCACCATGCTCGGATTTTATTTTATTTTTTATTTTGAAACCAGTTCTCACTAAGTTGCTGAGTCTGGCTTAAAACCTACAATCTTCTTGTCTCAGTCTCCCAAATACTGGAACTATAGACATGGCTCCTTACTTTACCATTTCAATGAGTATACTACTCTCAGTTAAAAATAACATCACCAGGCATGGTGGTACATGTCTATTATCTCAGTACTTGGGAGGCTAAGACAGGAGGATTACAGGTTCAAAGCCAGCCTCAGCAATTTAGTGAGTCTCTCAGAAATTTAGTGAGGCCATGTTTCCAAATAAAAAATAAAATAGGGCTAGGAGTGTAGCTTGGAGGTGTAATTCCCCTGGTTTCAATCCCCATACTGTGAAACAAAGCAAAACAAAGAACAAAGACAAAAAGAATATTAACAAGGAAGAAATAAACCTATACCATGTGACAATGCCAAGAAAATTCTCAGAAAGAAAAGAAGGCTTCTATAGATCCATGTCATTTAGTAAGCGACGGATGCTCAGTTGACTAAATTTCTGCTCTAGATATTCCCTACTGTAAATTTAGAATAAAAACCCAAAACTTCTCAAGAAGGACAGCTATGCATTTATAGGCATTATGTTATTTATAATTTATGAAAAATAAAAGAAAATAAAAAATCCTAGTTGCACCCATGATTGTAGTTGAATTTTATTGCTGTAGCTTTGAAACATAAAAATAATTCAGTGCTTGAAATAATGATGACACCATTGAATGTTAATGTTACATTAAGGGCAAATCAGGTTATTTATGATATTATTACCAAGAATGTGTGTATGGTATTGAGTAAAACAAATTCTATTAGTGTCTTAAAATGCAGTACACGTTCCTGCTATACGTAGACAGATTGAGGAAGATTGCTGGGCTTATTTCCTTTGCTATTGGTGGTAGCATAGCAGGCAAAAACTCAAGAAGGTGAAACTATCTAAAGTACAAAATATGAAAATATTAAAGACAGCCATAATGTATTCAGTCATATGGAGAGTTTTTGAGTAGCCTGGGTAAGACATAACCTGAGATCCACTTTGCTTGTAATAAGATACTCTAGGTTCCCCAGCTCAGGGCCCCTGCTGGGTTGTGGACAGGTCCCCTTAGTGCTGGAGCAAAAGCCATAGGCTAACCTGTTGATCTGTATGAAAAAAGATGGTGTGTTGGATACATTTCTGCTATGAATACAAGGATTTGAATGTAACTGTCAGGAAGTTCATTACGAGGATAGTATTTTTTTCAAAATAAATTCTGAGAGCCATATCGAATGAATTTTCTCAAAGTGAGATTCAGAAGGATGACTTTCTAAACTCCAGGTACTGATGATGTGTTCATTCTGTAGAACAAGGATCAGTTAACTGTAGCCGGTAGGCCAAATTGGGCTCATTTCTCTTTTCTGTTTTATTTTATCTTAGAGTGGTTTTAGAATTCCTGAAAAATTGAGCAGAAAGTGCAGAGAATTTCCTATACTCTTTCTCATCCTGCCTACAGTTTCACCTTTTATTAACAATTTGCGTTGCTGTGTCAATTTGTTAAAATTGGTGCATTATTACTAACCCAGGATCATAGTTTACATTAGGGTTGTACATTTTATGGGTCTTGACAAATGCGTAATGCCATGTTTAACACTATCACAGTATCACATGGGATACTGTCACTGTCCCCAAGTTCCCCCAAGCTCTGTGTGTCCATCCTTCCCCTCCCTGTCCCTCCAACCCCACCATCACTGATCTGTTTATTGTCTTTGC
>PVLC010049048.1:0-10562 GCA_004027655.1 Graphiurus murinus | reverse complement strand
ACAAAAAAAAAAAAAAAAAAAAAAAAAAAAAAAAAAAAAAATTTATATATATATTAAAATATACCAATACCCGAAAAAGTCAAACAGTTTAATGGACAAGAAAATACCATCAATGGGATGGCACAATTCCAAGCACGCAAAGCTTTTAGTATCTGTTATACAAAATATACAATGCTAGCCGGGTGGTAGTGCACACTTGTAATCCCAGTACTTGGGAGGCTGAGACAAGAGGATTCAGGTTCATGGTAAGCCTCAGCTACTTAGTGACGCACTCTGCAACTTAGTAAGATCCTGTTTCAAAATAAAGAATAAAAAAAATAGGACTAGGGGTGTTGCTCTGAGGTAGAATGCCCCTGGGTTCAACTCCTAGTACCACACATACACATACACATACACACACACACACACACACACATCCACAGTGCTTTCCAAGCTCACTTCCTGATATGGGTTCTTTTATTGTTAATGGAAAAGAAACTGCATTACATAGTAGTTTGGAAGCTTTATATATACACTGAGCCCTTTTGAAGCAGTGGCCTTGGATGTGGTGTGATACTGCCGTTAAAATCCTCTGAATGAAGACTTCCTGTATCAGTAAGTCACCTATAGAGACAACAATTACCATAAGCATCACCAGACACTGCATTAATTCAAAGAACCATCTCAGTTCTCAGAGCCACACTAATAAAGGAACATACAGCCTTAGGTATTCAATTTAGTAAGGATCTCCAGACCCTTACTAAATTGAGTCACATTTTCTTGCCCTAAAGTGAAAGTAATACATGTATAAATTGCTACTTAGAACTTACAAATAAAATCTAGTCAAATGAATTTATGACAATTAACAGTTAAAACAAGTAACCATGTCTACATACCTCAGATTGGTTACCAGGTCTACTTTAGGGCAAAGAGGACAGCTTGGCCTAGTGGCTCCTCTACTCAGAGAGCCTTTAAGTATACATTAGGATTAGGGATAAGATAATAAATGGTACTACAACATTAAAGAAAAATCCAAAAGACTTTTTCCTTTTTGCTAACTTAACGCTATTGGTACATGAGTATACTATGCAGACTCAGGAGCAGTGGTGAATGCTTGTAATTCTAGCACTTGTGTAGCTGAAATAGGAGGATCAAAAATTCAAGGTTAGCCTCAGCAATTTAGGGAGATCATATTTCAAAATTAAAAACAAGCTGTACCTGGTGGCGCATGCGTGTAATCCCAGTACTTAGGAGGCTGAGAGAGGAGGATAACGGTTCTTTGCCAGCCTCAGCTACTTAGTGAGGCACTCCGCAACTTAGTGACACTCAGTTTCAAAATAAAGAATAAAAAATAGAGCCGGGCGTGGTGGCGCACGCTTGTAATTCCAGCATTCGGGAGGCTGAGACCGGAGGATCAGGGTTCGCGGCCAGCCTCAGCTACCTAGTGAGGCACTCCGCAACTTGGTGAGACTCGGTTTCAAAATAAAGAATTAAAAAATAGGGCTGGGGGTGTAGCTTGGAGGTAGAATGCCCCTGAGTTCAATCCCCAGTACCACAAAAAAAACAAAACAAAAAAAAGGATTGGAGGTGTAGCTCAGAGGTAGAATGCCCCTGGGTTCAATTATTAGTACCACAAAATAAATAAATTAATTAACTTAATTAATTTTAAAAAATAAAAACAAGCTGTGAATGCTTGTAATTCCAAGTACTTGGAAAGCTACCTAGAAGGATCATAGGTTTAGAGTCAACCTTAGCTACTTAATGAGATCCTGTTTCAAAATAAAAGAATAAAATCAGGCTGGGGTATAGCTCGGAGGTAGAATGCCCCTGGGTTCCATCCTCAGTACCACAAAAAAAGAAAAATTAAAAACAGATTTTTAAAGGGCTGAGGTTAGCCGGGTGTGGTGGCACACGCTTGTAATCCCAGCATTCGGGAGGCTGAGACCGGAGGATTCGGGTTCGAGGCCAGCCTCAGCTACTTAGTGAGGCACTCCACAATTTAGTGAGACCCGGTTTCAAAATAAAGAATAAAAAATAGGACTGGGGATGTAGCTCGGAGGTAGAACGCCCCTGAGTTCAATCCCTATTACCACAATAAATAAATAAATAAATAAAAATAAAAAAATAAAGGGCTGAGGTTAGCAGGCATGGTGGTGTACACTTGTAATCCTAGTACTTCAGAGGCTGAGACAGGAGGAAAGCAAGTTTGAGGTCAGCTTCAGCAACTTTAGGCCTTGATTCACTTAGTGGGACCCTGTCTCAAACTAAAAAATAAATTGAGGCTGGGATGTAGCTCAGAAGTAGACCACCCCTTGGTTCAACCACCGGTACCACCAAAAAAAAAAAAAAAACAAAAAAACCCACAAAGGACTAGGGTTTTAGTTTAGCTCAGTATTAGAGTGCTCCTATGTTCAACCCCCAGTATCCCCCCCACCATGCACACACCTGTAATCCCAGCATTTGGGACTAGAGGCATGTAATCGCAGCACTGAGACTGGGATTATAGGACTGCAGGCTTGAGGCCAGCATGGGCAATTTAGCAAGACACTTTGTGTGTGTGTGTGTGTGTGTGTGTGTGTGTGTGTGTGTGTGTGTGTGTGTGTGTGTGTGTGTGTGTGTGTGTACACTAGTAGGGATTGAACCAGGGGCATTATACCTCTGAGCTACACTCCCAGCCCTATTTTTTATTCTTTATTTTATTTATTTATTTTTTTTCTTTTTTGCGGTACTGGGGATTGAACTCAGGGGCATTCTACCTCCGAACTATACCCTCAGCCCTATTTTTTATTCTTTATTTTGAAACAAGGTCTCCCTAAGTTGTGGAGTGCCTCACTAGGTAGCTGAGGCTGGCCGCGAACCGGGATCCTCCAATCTCAGCCTCCCAAATGCTGGGATTACAAGCAGGCGCCACCATGCCCGGCTTTATTCTTTATTTTGAAACTGGGTCTAAGTTGCAGAGAACTTCACTAAGTAGCTAAGGCTGGCCTCGAACCTGCAATCCTCCTATCTCAGCCTCCCAAGTACTAAGATTGCAAGCATGGACACCAAGCCTGGCTGCCTGGCTCCCCATTTCAATATAAAAAATAAAATAGGGGGAGCCGGGTGTGGTGGTCCACGCTTGTAATCCCAGCATGTGGGAGGCTGAGACCAGAGGATCCAGGTTCGAGGCCAGCCTCAGCTACCTAGTGAGACACTCGGCAACTTAGTGAGATCCTGTTTCAAATAAAGAATAAAAAATAGGGCTGGGGGTGTAGCTCGGAGGTAGAATGCCCTTGAGTTCAATCCCCAGTACCACAAAAAATAAACAAATAAATAAATAAAATAGGGCTGGAGGTATAGCTCAGAAGTAGAATGCCCCTCAGTCCAATTCCTAGTACCAAAAAAAAAACCCACCATCAACAATAACAAAAAAAACTTATTAAAGCTTGTTTATTAACACTAGTGATGATACAGAGCATGTTTATTATTAACAAAACAGACATTGCTATAAAATTTTTTTCTTTTTTTTGCGGTAGTGGGGATTGAACTCAGGGGCATTCTACATCTGAGCTACACCCCCAGTCCTAATTTTTTATTCTTTATTTTGAAACAGGGTCTCACTAGTTAGCTGAGGCTGGCCTCAAACCTGGGCCCTCCAGTCTCAACCTCCCAAATGCTGGGATTACAAGCGTGTGCCACCACGCCCAGCTTCACAAATGTGTCTTATTTGCCCTATACTTTAATACCCAAATGCCTTAATAGCCTATACCTATAGCTTAATATCCAAATACTATGATATTCTGATCAAATTGTTAGCAAAAAATATATCTGTGGGTATGATTCTAAGAGCTGATAATCTGGAGTAAGGGTAGGTGGAGTAAGTAAAGGGAGGCAGTGCCAAAGGAAAGGCAGGAAGTAAAAGTCATTTATAAACATAATCAAAAGCCGGGCTTGGTGACGCACGCTTGTAATCCCAGTACTTGGGAGGCTGGGACAAGAGGATCACAAGTTCACAGCCCATCTCACTTGCTTAGTGAGGCTCTCCACAACTTAATGAGACCCTGTTGAAAATAAAGAATAAAAAATAGGACTGGGGGTGTAGCTCAGAGGTAGAATGCCCCTGGGTTCCATCCCCAGTACCACAAAAAAAAAAACAAAAAAAAAAATCTATCATTAATACCGGGCATGGTAGTACACACTTGTAATCCTAGTACTTGAGAGGCTGAGACAGGAGGATTGTAGGTTCCAGGACAGCCTCAGCAAATTAGTGAGGCTCTCAGCAACCTAGTGAGGCCCTATTTCCAAATAAGAAATAAAAGCAGTTTGAAGGTGTAGCTCAGAGGTAGCATGCCTCTGGGTTCAATTTTCAGTACTATACACACACACACACACACACACACACACACACACACACACACACATTTTCATGTTAACCAGGCATGGTGGCACATACTTGTAATTTCAGTACTTGGCAGGTTCACAGACAGCCTCAGCTACTTAATGAGGCCCTCCTCAACTTAGTGAGACTCTGTTTCAAAATAAAGAATAAAAAAATAGGGCTGGGGGTGTAGTTCAGAGGTAGAAAGACCCTGGGTTCAATTCCCAGTTCACACATACACACACACACACACACACACACACACACTAAATTTATTGTTAGCTCAGTGTGGTGGCAGATGCCTAAAACCCCAGTACTTGGGAAACTGAGACAAGAAGATCACAGGTTTGAGGATTGCCTCAGTAAGCAGGGAGACTCTCAGCAACCTAGCCAAACCATTTAAAAAAAAAAAAAAAAATGGGGCTGGGGTTGGGAGATGTAGCTTAGAGGTAGAATACCCCTAGGTTCAATCCCCATTACCACACATACAACAATTAATTAATTAATTTAAAAAGGGCTGGGAAGCCAGGCGTGGTGATATATGCTTGTAATTCTAGTACTTGGGAGGCTAAAACAGTGGGGGTAGAGGGAACTGGATTCCTAGCCAGCCTCAGCTACTTAGTGAGGCACTCCCCAACTTAGTGAGACCCTGTTTCAAACTAAAGTTTAAAAAATAATAATAATAGGACTGGGGATATAGCTCTGAGGTAGAATGCCCTTGAGTTCAATTCCCAGGACCACACCAAAAAAAAGAGAAGTTAGCACACAGGTAACAGGAAACATACAGAACTCCCTCAAGACAAGACCAAAGAACAGGTTCACCACACCACATAATAATCAAGTTGACTAATGTAGAGGCTAAGGAGAGAATTCTAAAGGCAACAAAAGTAAAAGGCCAAGTGACATTTAGAGGCAAACCAATTAGAATCATTCCAGACCTCCCAAATCAAGTCATGAAAGCCAGGAGGGGCTGGAGTAACATATTCCAAACTCTGAAAGAAAATAACTTGCAGCCAAGATTCTCCTACCCAGCAAAACTCTCTCAAAATTGATGGGGATATAAAAATCTTCCATGACAAACAGAAACTGAAAGAATTTATGTCTTCCAAACCAGCACTAGAGAAAATACTCAAAGAGATTAACTACAAAGAAGAACTAGCAAGTAAACATCAGAACCAGAGAAACAATAATTTCCAGGAAGCAAACAAGTAAGCAAAGAAGAATAAACACCACTGAAAACAGGAGTCAAAACTCAAAATGTTAGGAATTAAAAATCATCTCTCAATAATCACACTGAATATAAATGGTCTCAACTCCCCAGTAAAAAGGCACAAGGTGGCAAAATGGATTAAAACCCAGAATCCATCTATATGCTGCCTGCAAGAAACACACCTTACAAGCAAAGATTCCCACAAACTAAAGGTGAAGGGCTGGAGTAAGGTAATCCATGCTAATGGAACTTGAAGACAAGCAGGAGTAGCAACCATGACATCAGATAAATTAGACTTCAAGCCTAAGCTTATCAGAAGAGACAAAGCAGGTCATTTTTTACTAGTAAAAGGAACAATTCAGCAAGAGGAAATAACAATTATCAACATCTATGCCCCAAACATAGCTGCAGCCACTTTCATAAAACAAACTCTGTATGATATAAAGACACACATAGATCCCAATACACTAATACTGGAAGACTTCAATACTCCTCTCACATCACTAGACCGATCTTCTAAACAAAAGGTCAGTAGAGACGCCTCAGACCTAAAGAATACCATAAACCAAATGGACATATTAGACACATATAGACTTTTTCAACTACAGCTGAATTCACATTTTTCTCAGCTGCACATGGAACCTTCTCCAAAATAGACCACATTCTGGGCCAAAAGTTCATGTACTACAGGTTTGGTCCCCAGGATGGCACTATTCCATAGAACCTTTATGAGGTAGAGTCTATGGGGGCGGGGGGGGGGGGTCTTAGGCCACTGGAGGTGTTCTCTTCAGAGGCAGTACTTGTGAGACTCCTTGAGTTCTCCCAAGATGGTTGTTATAAAAGGAGTAAGCCTGAACCTTCCTATTCAAGATATAATCACTTGCTCCTGCAACCACTCCATCCATTTGTCATGAGGCAATGCAGACAAGGGATGGTCCTCACCAAGCCTGTGCTGTTTCTTGAACTTTCAGCTTCCAAAACTGAGCTAAATAAACCTCTATTTTTTTTTTATAGCCTGTGTCAGGTATATTATTATGATAGATGTCTGAGATGTTTCCACATTTTTTTTAATGTGCTTTTATTGGTGAGATGTTCCCACTTTTAAGGAACTACCAGACTGTTATCCAAAGTGGCCATAGCATTTTATATTGCCAACAGCTGAGAATAAGGAGTCTGATTTTCACACATCCTCCCCAGCAAACACTTATTTCCTAATTCTAACCATCCTGGTGAGTAGGAAGTGGTAATTGTGGTTTTGATTTGTACTTCTCCAATGGCTAATGATGATGGACATCTTTTCATTTCTTTACTGGCCATTCTTTCATTATCTAGAGGAATGTCTATGCAAATCCTTTGCCTGCCAGACATGGTGGTACATGCTTGTAATCCTGCAACGTCACCCTAATAGCTGGGCCTTGAGCATGGCTCGGCCCACTGGAATTCTGCAAGGCAGGCAATTCCAAAAGAAGGAACACGTGGCATTTCCCACTTTTCATTATTATATTCTGGAAATTTGGGGTGCTTTGGGTTCTGGTTTCACATTAATTATAAAGAAAAATTTCTTAAAAGACACAGGATGGCTAAACGGATTGTGAAAAGAACAATGCCTCAGCTCGCATCAGACATATTCATTAACCTTCTACAAACATCAGGAATTGAACCTTGCAAGCTGGAGACAAATCAAAGGAACTTAGGTCTACTATTTTTCATCTGTGAGTAAAGAAAGCTTTAAGACAGATAGTTGCTCTCTCTCTGAAACACCTCCCCCTTACCTCACCACTTAATTACTTTCTAGCTACCTGACAGGAGCTGAGCAAATAGTGAAGATTTAATCTAATGAATAGAGTTTCCTCTCCGTCGTTAACCTTTAACACTGTTTTCGTACTAAAAGATTTTTTTTTTTTTTTTTTTTTTTTTTTTTTTTTTTTTTTGCGGTACTGGGGATTGAACTCAGGGGCATTCTACCTTCGAGCTATACCCTCAGCCCTATTTTTTATTCTTTATTTTGAAACCGAGTCTCACTAAGTTGCAGAGGGCCTCACTAGGTAGCTGAGGCTGGCCGCAAACCCGGATCCTCCGGTCTCAGCCTCCCGAATGCTGGGATTACAAGCGTGCGCCACCACGCCCGGCCACTACAAGAATTTTTATATACATATTGTATTCTGTAACCTTTGCTGTTTTCTTATCCCATCGAATACTATGGGAAATAGCTTTTCTAGTTAAAGATGTACCCACTCAACTTTAGAAAAAACAAGTCTATAAAAATTCCTGCCTCAAGCCAGGTGTGGTGGCGCACGCTTGTAATCCCAGCATTCGGGAGGCTAAAACCGGAGGATCCGGGTTCACGGCCAGCCTCAGCTACCTAGTGAGGCACTCCGCAACTTAGTGAGACTTGGTTTCAAAATAAAAATGAATAAAAATAGGACTGGGTGTATAGCTCGGAGGTAGAATGTCCCTGAGTTCAATCCCCAGTACCGCAAAAAAAAAAAAAAAAAATTCCTGCCTCATTGTAAAAAAGAGTATAAGAAACGGTGATGATATGAATTAAACAGATACATTTTCAACACTGTACTAGGTGTGAGCGTATTCTCACGACCTTGTACTGATCCCCAACCAACGAGGGACCCCCGACCCTGTTGCCTCAAGGGCTGGCCCCCAACATAATCCCAGTACTTGGGAGGTTGAGACACGGGAATTGCAGGTTCACAACTAGCCTAAGGAACTCAGTAAAGCCCTCTGCAACTTGGTGAGACCCCATTGCAAAATGTAAAATAACAAGCCGGGCGTGGTGGTACACACTTGAGACAGGAGGACTGAAGGTTTATGGCCAGCCTCAGCTATTTAGTGAGGCCCTCCACAAATTAGTGAGACCCTGTTTCAAAATAAAGAATAAAAAATAGGAGCTGGGCGTGGTGGTGTACGCTTGTAATCCTAGTACTTGGGAGGCTAAGACCCGGAGGATCTGGGTTCACAGCTAGCCTCAGGTACATAGTAAGGCCCTCTGCAACTCAGTGAGATACTGTTTCAAAATAAAGAATAAAATAATAGGACTAGGGGTGTAGCTCAAAGGCAGAATGCCCCTGGGTCCCATTCTTAGTATCACAGAAAAGAAAATAGAGCTGGGGGTGTAGCTCAGAAGTAGAATGCCTCTGGGTTCAATCCCCAGTAACCCCACCAAACATACACAAACACAATTGAACATAGATTCATAGCTGGAATCTCAAATCTATTCCAATGATCTATATATCTATTTTATTCTAGTACCACACTGCCTAGATCACTGCTGCTTTGTTAAAACTTGAAATCAAAACTATGAGTCATACAATTTTGTTCTTTTTCCATATTTTCTTCGTTTCTGGGTCCTTTGTATTTCCTTATGAATTTTCTTTTCTTTTCTTTTCTTTTGGTACTAGGGATTGAACGCAGTGGTATTCTACCTCTGAGCAACACCCCAAGTCCTATTTTGTATTCTTTTAAATTATTTATTTATTTATTTGCGGTACTGGGGATTGAACTCAGGGGCATTCTACCTCTGAATTATACCCCCAGCCCTATTTTTTTATCCTTTATTTTGAAACAGGGTCTCACTAAGTTGCGGAGTGCCTCACTGCTGAGGCTGGCCTCAAACCTGGATCCTCCAGTCTCAGCCTCCCAAATGCTGGGATTACAAGTGTGTACCACCACACTCGGCTTATTCTTTTTATTTTTGAAGCAGGGTCTCACTAAGTTGCGGAGGGCCTCACTAAGTAGATGAGGCTGGCCGCGAACCCGGATCCTCCAGTCTCAGCCTCCCAAATGCTGGGATTACAAGTGTGTACCACCACACTCGGCTTATTCTTTTTATTTTTGAAGCAGGGTCTCACTAAGTTGCGGAGGGCCTCACTAAGTAGATGAGGCTGGCCGCGAACCCGGATCCTCCAGTCTCAGCCTCCCAAGTACTGGGATTATAAGCATGCGCCACCACACCCAGCTTGTTGTTTTGTTGTTTGGTTTTGGTTTTTGTGGTACCAGGGATTGAACTCAGGGGCATTCTACCTCTGAGCTACACCCCCAGCCCTATTTTTTATTCTTTATTTTCAAACAGGTTCTCACTAAGTTGCAGAGGGCCTCACTAAGTAGGTAAGGGGCCAAAAACCTGTGATCTTCCTGTCTCAGTCAGCCTCCCAAGTATTGTGATTATAAGCATGTGTCACCATGCCTGATGCCCAATTATATATGTGTGTGTGTGTGTGTGTGTGTAGATATAGATATAGATTTTTTTTTTTTATTCTTTATTTTGAAACAGGGTCTCACTAAGTTGCGGAGGGCCTCACTAGGTAGATGAGGCTGGCCTCGAACCCGGATCCTGCGGTCTAAGCCTCCCAAATTCTGGGATTACAAGCGTGCGCCACCATACCCGGCTCCAACTATATTTTTAAATTCTGGAAAATTAAACCATCACTAATGTTTATTTCTTTTTTTTTTTTTTCCAGTACTAGGGATTGAACCCAGGGACATTCTACCTCCTAGCTACACCCCCCAGTCCTATTTTTTATTCTTTATTTTGAAACAGGGTCTCACTAAGTTTCAGAAGGCCTCACTAAGTAGCTGAGACTGGCCTCGAACCCAGATCCTCCTGTCTCAGCCTCCCAAGTACTGGGATTATAAGCATGCTCTACCACACCCGGCTTAGTGTTTATTTCTGTAGATACTAAAGTAGACTTTTTTTTTCAACAGGCATATTATTTTCTTTTTTAAAAATGTGCTTAGCCAGGCATGGTGGCACATCCCTGTAATCCTAGCACTTGGGAAGCTAAGACTGGAGGATTGCAGATTTGAGACCAGCCTCAATTTTTTGGAGGCTGAGACCAGAGGATCCAGGTTCGCAGCCAGCCTCAGCTACCTAGTGAGGCCCTCTGCAACTTAGTGAGACCCTGTTTCAAAATAAAGAATAAAAAATTGGGCCAGGGGTATAGCTCAGAGGTAGAATGCCCCTGAGTTCAATCCCCAGTGCCACAAAAAAAAAAAAAAAAAAAA
>PVLC010049047.1:0-10536 GCA_004027655.1 Graphiurus murinus | reverse complement strand
ATATATAGATGACAGATATATAGATAAATGATACATAGATAGATGATAGAAAATTTCAATGATGAGTTACTAGAAGAATATAGGCTAATATCAGATTTTTTATTGTAACTACCTCCTATGCATATTTTTATTGTCAATGCTGGTATAACTGAAGACTGATGATAGCAAATTACATAAATTTTCACTTTTTAAATAGCAGCGTTTGGTTTTTATTACTAACATATTTTTTCACTCACACAGATTATCTACTACATGTAAGATACTGTACTAAGGCTTGAGTATATAGTGTCAAATAAAATATGGTGGCTGTGGTCATCATTGAGCTGGATATCTATCTCTATAGCACACAACTCAATGCATCATGTCGATGCAGATAAACAATGAAGCTAGAAGAAAAGAGAGATTCTTTTCTCACATGGATGCCTTCTTTGTGTCTATGAATAGTATGACTTTGTATTCTATTTTTTAAAGAATTCTCCCAAAATATTTATGTTGTAGGCATCACTGTGCCTAGAATAAAACCCCCAACAGTACTTGTTAAACTGAAGTTGTTAGAAGTGAAATTCAACATCACTTCAGGAAAATTCTGCTAATGTTGAATATTCTTATGGCCTCTGGCCCAGTACCTCTATCCTAACACAAAAGAAATGGATATAATTTTCCACCAATAGTTTAGTGCAAAAGTGCTTATAAAAGCGCTGTTCATAATAATCTAACTGGGAATAAGAAAAATGTCCTCTGACTGTAGTAAATTGCAGTGTATTCACATTAATGGAATTAAAAACTCACAATTACATATAGTAGGAACCTGGACAAATTTTTCAAACATAACATTGAACTAAAAAAGCCAAATTCAGAGCCGGGCGTGGTGGCGCACGCTTGTAATCCCAGCATTCGGGAGGCTGAGACTGGAGGATCCGGGTTCGAGGCCAGCCTCAGCTATCTAATGAGGCACTCCGCAACTTAGTGAGACTCGGTTTCAAAATAAAGAATAAAAAATAGGGCTGGGGGTGTAGCTCGGAGGTAGAATGCCCCTGAGTTCAATCCCCAGTACCGCAAAAAAAAAAAAAAAAAAAAAAAAAAAAAGCCAAATTCAAAAGGAGCGCCTAACCCATGATTTCATTCATATAAAATCTTTATTTTTATTTTTTTGTGGTACTAGGGATTGAAACCAAGAGCATTCTAAATCTGAACTACACCTCCAGCTCTACTGTGTGTGTGTGTGTGTGTGTGTGTGTGTGTGTGTGTGTATTTGAAACAAGGTCTCACTAAGTTACTGAGGCTGTTCTTGAACTTGTGATCTTCCTATCTAAGCCTTAGAAAAATGAGATTACAGACATGCACCATCACACTCAGCTTTAATTCATTTAAAAATAGAGAAAATTAATCTCTTTTCTTAGATAGTAGTTACCATAGGGAGAAGTGACTGGATTGGGATAAAAGGGGGCTTCTATGATGATGGTAAAGTTTTTTCTTATCTGATTTCTGCTAACATGGATATGTTTATTTTATGAATATTTATGGTGCTATTCTTATCATTTTTGCTTTTTTTCTGGATACTCCAAACCAATAGCTAAGTTAATATTGTGTGTGTGTGTGTGTGTGTGTGTGTGTGTGTGTGTGTGTGTGTTACTGGCGATTGAACCCAAGGGACATTCTACAATCAAACCAGACCCCAGGCTTCTTTTTTTTATTTTTTGTTTTCAAACAGGAACTCACTAAGTTGCCAAGGGTCTCACTAAATTGCTGAGACTGGTCTAAAATCTGCAATCCTTCTGTCTCAGACTTCCAAATACTGGGATTACAGGCATGTACTACACACATGACTAAATTAAATTAATTTTGAGTAATATCATCAAACTTGTTTCAGATAAACCAGAAAGGAAAGCTAACAGAAAAAGACCATGGAAAAATTCAAAAATGATACTTACGATAGAGTGTACAGTATAAAGTTCCATTAAATGCATACACTGTGGTAGCATTAAGTGGGACAGTGTTTCAGCAACATAAAGTAGATCTCTGCAGGGTATGGTGACATTCTCTAGAACTTTTAAAAACTGACAGATTATCAGCAATAGATAAAGCTTAGCTATAAGCTGACTGTGAATGCTGCACCCCAACTACCCAGGGCATGCTTGGCTCCTCTAGCTTTTCTCATGAAGTGAGAACTGGGTTTGAGTAGCACTTGGATGAGATGCTTAAATTACAGGACAGAGGCAGGTGACTTTACAAGATCTCCTCAATTGGGAGTGGGGTGGGAATTGGGGAAGGGTTAAATGAGAAATGTGTGCATGTATGCCTTTACCTTTACCAGCTTGTACCTAACAAAGATGTATGATTACAATGCACCAATTAAAAATAAATAAATACATTTAAAAATAAAAAATATACTTCTGTGGCAAACAGTTCTCTGTTTACTCACCTTTGACTACTTTGTCTTTCATTGGGCCTTGGATTATATAATGAGGGCAAAAAGTAAGTGACTAATAAAACTGAAAGTTATATAGATTAGATTAATAATGAAACAACATGTATTAGGAAATTAAATGGGCAATATACAGTGGTTGTCTAGCTCCTGCAAGTCTTAGAGTGTTCAATCTACATGTTTGCTTTGCACAAAAATTTTTATATCTTTGATGAGTCTATGTGATCTCTGAAAACCTTCCTTGTAACCAAGGTGCTACAACTTAATACATTGTGTTGTAATTTTATCCTGAAGAACCTTCTGCTTCTTGATTCCTCCAATCCCTCATGAATTCAGGGATCAATACAAGAAGAGAAAAGAAATATTAATGAGATATACTCTGTAAAGGGTTAGGGATGGAAAGCACTGTGTGCTTGTGATGTTCTCAGGAACACATTCCTTAATCTTCAAACTAAATAGTTTAGCATGTGAGTTAAGTGAGAATCAGTCTTGATGAATTCACAAGAATAGGGCAAAAAATGAAAACCCATGCTAGCGTTTCTTTTCCCAGATTTGCCAACTACAAAGCCATTCCTATTTTCACCACTCCACACTGCCACCCAAAGGAAGTTCTGTCACCATGTAGCACTGAGACTTCTGTTCCTGTGAACAGAATATTAAATTCAAACACATTTAAACCTGCCAAAAGCAGTGTCACAAATCATCCACTTGGTAAAAAGGCACACCATAAGCTTCTAATCAAAGAGAAGGATGTATTTATGACAGAATATGAACCTCAGAAACTACATGCCGGTCATTATCTGATTCAGACATTCATTTGAACAGGAGGTGCTGTGTTGATATACAGGCAGTAACATTTTTCTGATTAACTGTATATCTTGCATGAGATAAAATACTTTGCTTTTTATGATGATTTTATTTAAAAGAATCACACATGAGCTTCAACTCTTATATATATATATATATATATATGGTTGTTGTGGTTTTTTTTTTTTTAGCAGAAATGATTTTTCCCCTGAAATCAGAATGAAGAAAACTGCACTGAATACCTCAATTCTAGAAAGTCACTCCAATGTCACAGGAAAAGCTGCACAGAAGCGCTAGGCACCAGAGGCCAAGGCTGAATTCCTATAGCAAACAAAAACTGTCCCAGATCCTAGAAGTTAGGTCATTACTGCTGTTTCCTAGTCTTCTCTTACGGATAAACTTTTAAAGCCTTTAAGATAGGCCTTTTTATTTAGATTATAAAAGACTTAGCTGGGTGTGTTGCATATTCTGTAATCCTGGTAGCTGGAAGGTTGAGACAGGAGAGCTGCAGTTACAAAGTCAGCTTCAGCAATTTAGGGAGACTCTCAGCAAAACCCTGTGTCAAAACAAAAAATGAAAAGATCTGGGAGTGTAGTTCTGATGTAGACTGTCTTTGTATTCAATCTCCAATACCAAAGAATAAAAATATAAAGACTAAATATGTGGCAAGAAATCAGGATCAGGGAAGGAAAGAAAGGCAAAATAATTTTCTTTAGTAGAATTGAAGATACTAAATTAGTGTGGTTGGATGGTACTCTTTGATTTTCTACTAGTGAAGTGGCAACGTACCATATAATATTTAAGCAAAGGTTTCAGAAAACAAAAAAATATAATGACTATTGCTTTTTCTTGGACATGAGTTTTGTGTTTAAACATGAAGATTCCTCTTGCAATCTCTATGAGAATGGAAATTCTGAATTTCATTGAGATTCGATTTACTTTTTTTAAACATAGGCATAGTAAAACCCTTATTAAGCTGGTTCTCTGGAGATAAATGAGATAAGATAAATGGGTAATGAGTGTTTAAAAACACACTATATAGAGTTGGTGCTAACTTTATGCTAATCACTGATTACGTCCCTTGTCTTTTCTTGCTAGACTGTAAGTTTTACAAAGCAAAGACTATGTTGTTATTTTTTAACTTTTATTTCTCACCAGCTTCTCATATGCCTGGTACATATTAAAAGAAAACAGAGTTAGTGCGGTGGCTCTATTTACAGGCTCACACCTGTAATCTCAGTACTTCGGATACCGAGACAGGAAGATTACAGAGTCAAGGTCAGCCTCACCAACTTAGCAAGGCCCCAAGAACTTAATAAGACCCTGTTTCAAAATTTTAAAAAATGTAAAATAGGGTTAGGAGTGTAGCCCAGAAGTAGAACACTCCTGGGTTCAATCCCTATTATCATAAAAAAGGAAATAGAAGTAGCAAAATCTTCTAATTTCATTAGTATTTATAAAAGCTATCACAGGGTAATCATTGGCTCTTAGATAAAATTTAAAGTTTCATCCAGTATATGAGAAAGTATGGACATGAAAAAGCCTCATAAATATCTTTTTTTAATACATTTTTGAGATAATATTAGGTAATGTTTGTAAAATTCTAATCTTACTGTCTGGTGAATCATGGACTCATAATAAGTGGGGATTTTTTTTTTCTCTCTCTCTCTCTCAAGCAGGCTCCATGACAATTTCCTCATTAATACTTTCACTTATATATTTCTACGTGACATAAGTACTATTTACTCTTTCTATGACAGAGTTTATCCTACCTTCTCAATGAGGCCTTGTAATAAGCTGCTTCTTTATCTGAAATCCACTGTCATTTATTTCCAGTGTATGGGCTGAGGTGTTGCAAAAGGTATGCTACCTTGACTTCCCATCCCAGACTGCTTGTTTCTGCCCTTGGACAAGCCCATCTGCCTTGTTTGTCTTAGTCGAGTCCTTAACACAGTTTAAAACTGTATCAGTGGTAGGGTGCCTGTGCTATTTATTTGTTTCACACATGTTAATATTCTTTCTTGATTATCTGCTACTCAAATGTCAGTGTCTAGGTCCGCTTTACTTGAACATGTATTTCATAATGACATGCTGATTGATGTTTAAAAAGTACTTGCTGATTTATTCAAGGAAGAGAAAAGGGCATCTGTAACCAAACCTGGCCTTGTGAGAAGTACATCTGCTCTTCCAGAGGCCTTGGTGTCAGATGTGCTGGTTGTAACATCACAGATGAACCTAACAGTAGGGATCATAAAGACCAGCAAATCTCAGGTATGGATAATACCTGAGACCTCTGGAGGCTGGATCACAAAGACAAGTTTTGCCCCCCCCATTTCACTAGGATTATGACCATGATTAAATGTGTGGAAGTCCTGTTTCCACACATGTAAGTTTGAATACTCATATGCATTTTTATGTGGTAAAGATAGAAACAAACTCTGGAGCTGTAAATCGCAATACAAGTTATATGACTTCTCAGCCAAAGTTTAGCATCTATATAGAAAATGTAAACTGAAAATATCACTTAGGATAAAAGAAGTACAATTTTGGTAATGGTGAAGATGTTAATATTCTAGGGTAAAAACTAAGTTGGCAGCCAAAGCACTTAATAAAATATGTATATTATATCATAAATATTTCAAGGTGAAAATAATTCACCATATAATGTATTGAGGAAAAAACTATAACATGCTTAATAGTTTGCAGCTGACATTGTGAAATTGAAATTCAGGGTTAATTAATGATAATTATGGGAAAAGTAACCAAATTAACTGTGTTATACATTTTCATGCTTGAAAGAAATTCACAAGGACATTATTTATTTCCCTTCAAAGGGAAGGTTTCTTGGGACATAAGTAAATAACACACATGTAACGAGAATGTCTGTGGACTCACACACACACACATGCACACAGAGATGACTAAAGCAGAAAACTAAAATGTGGTCAAGGTTCTCAAAAGAATCTATTGTATGTCTTTAGGTAATGAAAACTCAGACATTGAACAAAACTGTCATGATTAAGAAAACATGAGCATTCGGTGAGTTCTGCCTTGAAAATTGACTGAACTTTTAATCTGGCACCTAGAAACTACTGAATTTAACAGCATTCAATAATGAATGCTTGATACGCATTTATCAAACTCCTAAAACAGACAATGTCATGAGGAAAACAGGCTTGGTCTTGCTGTCTTAGAGATTATAGTCTAATATGATAAATGACCATCAATCACAAAAATCACACAAATACATATATTAATGCAAAATGGGATAGTTATTATGAAATAAAGTTAAATCAGTCCATGACATTTTATAGATAACATTTTATAGACTTCATTTTATAGACTTATAGGGAGAAATATAAAGAAATACTCCCTTGAGGTTTGTCAGTGAAAGTGATAAGACCAATGCTAACACAAACAACTTCAAATATTATTGACTAAGCTTACATAAATCCAGTGTGTACCTTTCTGGTTGAGCATTATTCCTAGGCAGTCATCTTCCAAATTGTAGCTCAGGCTTCCAGGTTTCCTGTGAAATCCATGAAAGGAACACAGAGAAGACACGGTTAGCATCCACTCTGAATTCCCTCAGCCCACAGTGAAACATAACTTCCATTCACCTATGTCAGGGTGAAGTAATCACATGTTCCCACACAAACAGCAGGAGAATGGGGAAATGAACTTAAACTACTTATTCAGGAAGAAGAGACTGATTTAATGAGCACTTTTCAATTTCTGTTCTATACATTTGAAGAGAAAAATTAATCAATCGATTGGTTGTATGAGGCTAGAAAGCATTCAAAGCACAAGATACAGAAGAGGATCTATGGTAAAATGAAACAAGTAGCATTTATGGGAAAAAAAGAAAATTTATTGTGGCTGAAACACAAATAAAAGGCATGGGTGGTGAGAAATGAGTTTAGGATAGAGAAGGAAGGTTCAGATCATCCAATATTTCCCAGGACATGTTAAAGATTTTGTGAATTATTCAGGCTTTAGTAAAAAAGTCATAAAATGGTGTGAAAGAATGATAAATATTTTGATAAACTTGTGCTCATTACTTTGGCTACACTGTAGAGACTGATTGGAGAAGCACAAGATTCGAAATGGAGAGTCCAACACAGAAGTCATTGCATTGGTCCTGGTGAGGGAGGACTGCAGCTTTAATCAGGGAATTATCAATGGAATTGGAGGGAGGTGAGTTTAATGGAATGGACAAATGACCACCAGTAAATGTTAATTATTTACAAAGAACCAAAGAATAGGTTCCAGTTCCCTAGTAGAGAAACCTGCAAACAAGTAAGTAAAGATTATGGTCCCAATAAACCAAAGTTATAGGATTAGATTAGCAGCCATAGTAGAAAATTTAAAGTTAGGCAGCAAAAGCAAATCAGAAACCCATAGAATGGACCAGCCTGGAGAAAGGGGAGGGAATGTATCTGTGACAATTATCAGGTTACATGGAGACAGAAGTGCCATGTTTTTCTCATGGGAAAACTGAAATTTTGGCAGGAAGACCTAATCACAATTCTTTGTAGATGGTTGGGTTGAGACTGTCAGTAAGCAACCAATGAGGTCTTCCAGAGGATGGACCTTTGTCTTCAAAAACTGCTCCATTTCCTAACAAATAATATGCACTCCTAAGGGGTTTATCAAATTATATGCTCCATATCTGTAGCTTTATTCAATTTTAAAAAATCTGTGCTAGAAGGACATTGGGTAATTCAGGTATAATTCAATTCAGGATCAAATGTTTTAACTTTAGGTAGCTAGCTTAGGAAAGTTAGACACAATTCAAGGGAGAGAAACCAGAGCTTACAGGTTTGTGACTCAAAAAGCAAAACTATGGGCAGAACCTTTATTGTGGCTTTTATAGAAATGAATGGACAATTCAGGGTAAGCTGATTTAGTGTTAGTGATGTTTGAAAGTGGTGTCCTCAGAAAATTCATGTTTACCTTGACTATTAGAGCATTGATTGTTTTGGGACTATCTAAAGACTTCAGATATTTTTGGGTGGTCTACAGTTTACTTGAGAAGAGCTAGTGGCTATTTTGTTGATGTTAGTTGTATGTTGAAACTAAAAGTGTGGTTCATATAAAGTGATTATAACTCCCAGACTCAAATTTCAAAAACTGAATATTTCATTCAGCAGAGAAACACATATTTCCATTTCTTCTTGGATAGATGATAACCATTTTAAAATAAACTGTTCAGTTTAGTGATTGACTTTGATATGTTTGTGAAAGTACATCATGTGCATTAGGGCGTCCCCCGCACCAACACCTTCAGTTAAGTCAATTTCTTTGCTCATCTACAGTATCTTCTTCATCTGGAGTCCCTCTTATGCCCCATTTTCTCTCTAACATCAGCATATTAAGGAGAGCATAAGTTACTTTTTGTGACTGACTAATCTTACTTAACATAATGTTTTCCAGTTTCATCCATTTCCCAGCAAATTATATGATTTTGTTCTACTTTATGGCTGAGTAAAATTTCATTGTGTAAAATAAATAAATAAATAAATAAATAAATAAATAAATAAATAAATAAACTGTTCTAAAATAACCTTAGTTAGCTGGGTGTAGTGGTGCACACTTGTAATCCCAGTACTTGGGACGCTGAGACCAGAGGATCCGGGTTCGAGGACAGCCTCGGCTACTTAGTGAGGCTCTCCGCAACTTAGTGAGACCCTGTTTCAAAATAAAGAATAAAAAATAGGGTTGGGGGTGTAGCATGGAGGTAGAATGTCCCTGGTCCCATCCCCAGTACTGCAAATAAATAAATAAATAAATAAATAAATAAGTAAATAAATAAATAATTCTTACCCACCTATAGCAATCTATTCACTCCCTATACTATTCTACCTTTGGCTATAGCATGCTCATTTGCCTCTTACATAAACCTAAAACCTAAATATCATCTTTGATTTCTCCCTTTCCATTACTCACCACATCCAACAAACCAGTAGTGGTATCAGTTCTACCTCAAAATACATCTCAAGCTAGATATGGTGTCACACACTGGCAATCTGGTACTTGGGAGGCTGAGGCAGGAGGATCTCAGGTTCAAGGCCAGCCTCAGCAACTTAGCAAGATCCCTGAGTGTCCTTGTGAGACCTTCTTTCAAAATTAAAAAACATATAGAATGCCTTTGAGTTCAACCTCCAGTACCAATAAATGAATAAATAAATTAATATATGTCAAATCCATCTACTCCATTCTATTCTCATGTTCTTCTCTGCTACCAGTCTAGTTCATGTCCCTAGTTCAAGCCACATAGTTCTTTTGTTTAAGGTTCCATAAGAATTAAATTCAGACTGTGAATGTAGCCTTAAGCCCTGCCTGCCCTGATCCTTGCCTATTTCTCATCCTTTATCATCCTTCCTTGCTCAGGATGCATCAGCTTGTCTAGTCTTTTTCCTGTGTCTTGCAGAATCTAATCTCTCTCCCCTCTCAGCGATTTTGCATTTGCTTTGCTCTGGAATTGGAATTTTTTCCCCTCCTCTTAACATATGACTTGACATTTCCATTGTTTTGGCTAAATTTATATGTAACTTTCTCAGAGAGGCTTTCTATAACTAACCTATCAATGATAAGCCCTACTCTCACATCCATCACGATGAATCCTCTCCATCTTAATTTGGTTTCTCCCTAAGGAATGCCTGATAAAATGATTTGCATTATGGTAGTTTATTTAAGAATTATCTTTTGAAAAATTAAATAAGAGAACAGGAAAAGGAGATCGGGAAGAAGGAAAAACCAACAAAGGTGTTTTGCTGAGCTGATCACTTCTGGGATACATGGAACTCAATTCCTTTGGGAATCTCCTTAAAAACAACATGGAATAAACCTCATAATTTTCTCTCTGAAGAAAAGCAAGTTGGATATTTATCTATAAATTACCATCCACCAATGTTTGAGGGCTATCCTATGAATATTAATTCTTCTATTTTTCCTGGTTTTCTGTAAGAGAGTTCCCAGGATTTAAAGAAAGAAAACATTGAGGAAGAAAAAGGAGTTAAGAGAGCACATTAAGGGGATGTTGAGGGAAAGTGGAAATGGTGATGCATGCTTGTAATACCAATAATTAGGAGGTCGAGACAGGAGGATTGCAGGTTCAAGGTTAACCTCAATAACTTTGCATGGTCCTAAGTAACTTAGAGAGAAGTTTTTTCAAAATAAAATATTTCTGGTGATATAGGTTAATGGTAGATGACCCTAGGTTCAATCCCCAATACCAAAGAAGAGAAGAGAAAAGGAAAAGAAGAAGAAAAAAAAGAAAAAGAAGAAGAAGAAGAAGAAGA